>JAZHYW010039022.1:0-17291 GCA_037355805.1 Ixodes ricinus | reverse complement strand
GCATGCATTGCTAAAAGACTTATCTAAACTATGTTAATTATGGCTAAGTCGTTCCTATCATTTCAAGACTGGGAGACTAACAAAGAGTGTGATAATATAAAGGTAATGGATCTTAACTTAGTACACATAAATGTACGAAGTCTACATAAACATTGGGACCAATAAAATGTCCATACTTAAACGGTAGATTGACGCGTCTTGATATAATGGCCTTGACAGAAATCATAGAGTAAAACATATTAGTTGTTTAATCTGCAAGTGATATCACTTATTTTCCGTGTGCAGAGAGGGAAGATTAAAGGGCTAGTTTTTAAAAAACAACGATGGATTATTAACCAAATTATCTTGGACACACGCAGGAAAGGTTTGGTGGTGTGTGCGTTTGAATCAGCAGGTGGCCTTTGTTATCTGTGCCCGATATATTGGCCACCCGGTGCGAGTCCCCATTCTTTTCTCGATGAATTCGACGAGCTACTCAAAAAATTCAATAACAACAAATATTTAATTGTTGCTGGTGACTTGAACATAGATATTATGAATGCAGCCAGGTTCGTGCTGACTACCTGAATCTACTAGCAGGCTAATAATAAACAGGACGAATACGTTAATTAGGAAGAATGTTTAGAAACGCGCCTAACGCGTTCGTATTACCGGCATCATTGTTAGACGCAGCGATCTCAAGTTAGTTTCAGGGGTGATAATACAAAAAGTTACACGTCATTGGTAGTTCTAACTATATTGGGAGTTAATTTAGGGGAACTGAACAGACGGTCTATAAACGCATTCTAGACAATAGCAGAACAGGACAACATGATAAGAGCATATAATTGGGGGTCACTGAATGCGACCATATTATCAAGCTTATCGCACAAGGACAAGATCATTCATTTATGAGCAGTATGGAAAACAGAAATTGAAACAGTAAAAACTCAGAAAATGTATAGATAAATGATGAAATCATGACGCTAAGGTCATAAAAACAGGTTATGGAATAGGTAAGGTGAACCTGGTATCAAAATAAGAGCAGTATCATGAGTTACGTAATAAGGTAATCTATGAAAAGAAGACTGGTAAAAAAGTATATTATTACACAAATAAATATCAGAAGTTAGAAACCTAAAGAAGATGATCAACCAAATCACCGGCTCAAAAGAAGCGAACAATTGATGAAACAATTAAAGGTTTGGGATAATGACATTACCATTGTGTAATTTATTTAACGATTCTTTTGCTCAAAGGGTCACTGATCTGAGAAAAAGGATAAGATATCGGAGGAAGTTGAGATGATTACATGACGGTAGTTTACCTTGCACGTACACTTACCTCAGATGACAGCAATATACCTTGAAGGTGTAGTACAAAATATGTCACTGGCAAAATCTGTGGGAATAATAATGCTTCAGGGATATTCAACATAATTTTTTTTAACCGAGTTTATTAAAAATAATAAAATCATAAACGACTGTTTTTTAACAGGGCAAGTCCCGGTAGAGTTAAAAACTGCCAGAAGTAGACTGCTATACAAAAATGGCGATAGAAAGGACATATCAAATTACAGACCTATTTCTATATTGCCAGTTATGTATAGACAGAAAGGTACAGGAACATTCAATGTATTGACTTCATATTGTGGAAAAGAAGATTTAATACGTCTATCCCAGTACGGATTTCGTAAAATAAGAGCACTGAACTTTTAAGGTAACATTTTACAAATGCGCTATGGGAGTCTAGACAAGAATCAGTTATGTTAGCCCTTTTCTCGATTTGACAAAAGCTTTAAGAACCGATCATGAAAAACTTTTAGCAAATACTGCGGAAGCCAATACTGGCAACTCCCGCGGAAAACGGGCGAAAAAGTGATTGCAGCGCCTGCGAGCTCGGAATGCTAGCAGACGAATTCTCCAAAATGCAGGGTTTTGGCCGACTTCCGCGAGGTGACCAACAAAAAAAATTATCACGGACATCTGCCGCTAAAGTTAAAAATGGGTGCTGTAGCCAATATGAAGGAGATTTTCTTCGCTTGGAAAGATGTTAGCAGCTTGTAGGGTGCAATTTTGAGTTCTCCCGAAGAAAACATTCTATTGTTTGCGTAAGCTAGCAAACACGAATGTAGCTCGTGTTGTTTTGTGAAAAGGGCAATGTACAAAGACAGCACATATCTTTGCTTCTGACACTTTATTGTTCTTACTGGTAAATTCGTTTTGTTGTTGCAATTCCACGCGAATGTCTTGTTATAACCGTTTCGTCGAATAGCGAGCAAGCATCCTGTTGAGGTCGTCTCCTCTGCTGCTGAAGTCATTCCCATAAGAAGCAGCCAATATCGAACCACGTATCGTTACGGTGGCGATACAGAATGCTCTGAAAGAGATCGTTGCGCATATGCAATCTGGCGCTATTATAGATTGTACAAGCAGCAAGAAAAAAGCGGCAGACTGCCTGCGCTTGCAAAAAAGCAGGGGAGTATGCGTCAGTCCCGCCAAAAGGTGATTTCCCAGTCACGCATTTAGACTGCACAAATGCCGATTGTTACGCGGCGACGACTACAAAATTTCGTTTCGGCTACGCTTTATAAAGGCCGACACCCCTTGAACCATCTCCACTCTTTTTCATTTTTGAGTCTTTCATTTATATTTTTGAGACGACAATTTCCGCCGTAGTTTTCTCTTCTCCTGCTTTTGCGTTGCTTCGTTGTTTTTTTTTTGTTTTTTGCTTTTCTTTTTTTTTTTGTTGTTTGCCTGACGTAAACCATCGCGTATCCTTGTTTTGTTTGGCTTAGTGCTTGTTTCTGACCGGTTCGTCCCAGTGGTTGCTAGTATCAGTGAGTAAATGTATCGCGATAGTATTTCAGAATACATTGCATCTGTATTTATCTGATACATTTTTTCAACATAACGTGTTCCTGTACGGTATTTTTTGAATGCTCCAATGAGCAATCAGGGTGAAAGGTAGTTTTGCTGCTATTTCTGAAAATACTTTTTTATCTTCTGGGGACTAAGGCTGCGATGCAGGCATTGTTACCATGCTGACCAAGGTTCCTTCCGATTCTCCAAACTATTTTTCTATGCGTCCTCTTCTTACAACACATGAACTCGCACTGAGAAACGAGCGTGAACCAAAACGTCTATATAAGCACAGACCAAGTCACTCATCAGATCTAAAATGGAGCCAGTAACCAGTCGTACAGGTTCAACGGTCAAAGGTGGATTTCACAAGTCGTTTTTTCGTCGTATAATTGCAAAGTGTAACTCCCTTGTAAGAAAAATATGGCCACAAACTTGCCATGGTCAAAGGCGAGCGGCGACGCAGATAGATGGCGCTATCTCCTTATCGACACCAGAGTTCCTGTATAAGCCAACTCGACTTCTGTGAAGTCACGCCACTGCGATGGCGCTGCTGTTGGCACTGCGCATGCGCAGACGCCTTGCCTCGATTGAATCTGGTTTCTGCGCTCGCATCGCCAACACCCGGTGTGGGCAAACGAGGCTTGTTTGCAAACAGTGTATTCGTCGATACGCTCTCTACGGGAGTCCGAGTTGCGCGTTCATCTCATCTCCGTAGCGCTCGTCTTTCTTGCACGACATGTTGATCGTGCTACTCATGCGTGATGAAATTCGGCAAATAGCGGCGCCGCACGCTGAGGCGCGTGGCGTGCTCAAAAACAGGGGAACGTACGCCGGCGCACGTGCAGCGTGTAGTTTCCCGCACGGCATTTGATCCGGCTCCCACACGATCGGATCGCGGCAAATACGGTGCGGCGGCACGTGGAAAACAGACGGGCAACTCAGGGTCCCGTAGGGAGCCCATACAGTAACTCTAATCAAGACTGGTCGCGACCACCGTGGTTTACTAAAATGAACATAATCATTTTGTAATGTACTTTTGGTTAAAAAATAAATTCTAACATTAAAAGCAAAACTCGTGGAGATCTGGCTGCCTTCTCCCGCGCCGACCCTCTGGGACCCAATTTCCGGCACTCCGAAGATGCGTCATGCCTCGGGGGAGCGCCGATGGCCTCGCGCGCCACAAGGTCCGGCTACGCCGCTCCCCTAAGCCAACTGACGTCACACGACTGGCTTCCCAAAACAAAGGAGCCAAGGCTTGAAAAGGGGAAGCCGGACAAAGGAAGGCTCTCTTGACGGTGACGCTGGCTCTGGGCGGCGACGCTCTCGAACGGCGGACGGCAAGCGTGCAGCGGGACAGGAGAGGAAGACGCTGGCGCGGGATTCGACGGGACACGGACGCTGGAGCGGGGGAGTGCGGGCGCGACGTTGAGTGGCGGACTCAACGAACGGACCGGACGGCGAACCTGGACGACGACGTCCCCATGACGCGGTGTTGACGACTACCGCTGGGACTTGGAGCAGCTGCTGTGGCAGCGGACTTCTCCCCGGCCTCGCTGATCACCGTTCCCCGATCCCGAAACCCCCCAAGGCAATGAGTGAGTGAATAAACCCTTTTGCCGAGAGCGAAGTATTGCTGTGTCATATTCATCCAGGGACAGGGTCTGAGGGAATCGGAGTTAGAAGCCCGCAAAATTAAAGTAAAAAAAAATAGACGCGGCGATTTTGCTGTTAGCGGATTTCGTCTGCGTGTCGTCTGCTTAATTCCGCTGTTCTTTCGATACTGCTCCCTACGCCATCTATCAGTACGCGGGCCAAACGCACCCGGCAACTCGGCTTGGTCGTCTGCGTCGCTTCCGCTGTTCACACTGGCAAGTTTTTCAGCCCTATTTTTTTACAGAAAGGGAGCTACGCTTTGCAATTGTCCATGAAAAAACCGACCGGTGAAATTCACTTTTGACGAAAAGTTTAGCTTGCTAGGCGCAGGCGACGAATTTTACGGTCCATTTTAGATCGAGCCTGGTGACTTGGGACACCTCATAACATATCAAACGCGCCATAAATTAAACAAGCTTAATACAGATAGAGGTTGCACTTTCTACAATCTGTGTGGTTTTACCTGGTAGAGACGAGGCAATAATGGTTGCTGCGTTCAAGTTGATGTCCGCCACAATGACGCATGCACCATCGCTGGCGAGAGCATGGCAGACGCTCTTCCCGATGCCGCTCCCACCTCCAGTCACGAGAGCGAGGCTATACGACGAAGTCTTCGTGGAGGCAGACATGCCAGCAGATGCAACAACAGGCACTCTCCGACTTTAAGGATCCGAGGAATAACTGAGCCAATGGTAACCGATGTTTCCCGATGCAGACTTTTTGGCCGCAGAACTATGATGGTGCCTGGAGCGCGTCTTCTACTGGTGTGTTTAGCGTCCTAAGCTCCCCATACATCAAAAGTCGTCCCGAAGTTGCAACAAATGACGTCACAGAAGCCGAAGTGTCATGCTGTTGCATGTCGCGATCCTGGCGGTTGGTCGTAGAAATGCTAACGGGAAGCTGCGAGTAGCACGAGCGAACGCGAGTGTCGCTGTCGTCACGGCGTGCCAACTTCTTGCTGTCGATACTTCCGTGGATTGCGACAATGGAGAGCGACATGCAGCAAAAGGGCGTCTGCCCCATACACTACAGCTGTTGGGACGCCGCCAGGATCGCGACTGGCGACAGTATGAGACTTCTATGACGTCATCAGGCGGAAATTGAGAGACCACACTTTTGGACGCGGTAAACACACCAGTCGGAGACGCTTTCCAGGCACCATTGCAGAACGGAAGCAGATGTTACGAACATTTTTATACTCTGTTCAGCGAGAAAAGCAAAAGTCCTGTTTGAAAAGCGTATGTCGGTGTACATGATGTTGACGTATACCTGATTAATCACTTTAAGGCATAGGCAGCTGATGCCGACTCACTCGGCCGGATATGTGTATCCCCTCTGTCTCCTGCAATATGAGGGGAGGGTGGAGTTGCCCAACAATGTTTTGGTCAGTCTACCCTGTCTCAAAGTTGATGATAAAAGAAAAGGGAACACACGGAAGTTAGACAAAAAAGAAAAAAAGTACTCCGTTGCACATCAAGCCCTTAGCTTGGCGCACTATAGCCTTCGTTTCTGCTGCACCACTAAACCCCTTATCATCATCATGATAATCATCGCATTAAGCCCGACCGAAGCCAAGGCTACAATCCGATGTGGCCAATCACGCAACGTCAAAAGTGTATCTTCATGGTGCTCGTCTTCTTTGTGCGTTTGCCTTGAAGAATTAAATCCAATCACACACAGTTAATGCAACGTAATACTGCGTCTTGCTTTCGCGCGTGATTGGTTGAATTAGTCATAGCAAACGCACAGAGATGTCGAGAGCAAAGCTAAGCAGTATCGCGATACAAACGTATCGCGATAGTATCTTGGAGATACTTTCGAGTATTTGTATCTCTGTATCGGGATACATTTGAAAAATGTATTTTTACCTTAGTAGTGAAATCCACTTTCAATGTATCGCTTGTATCGCGATACTTTGCCATACTTATTCATCTCGTTATATTTGCTGTCCTTTTTAAGATAAATTAAAAGAAAAATACGTCTGTTTGGTGCAGGTTGTTTCGGAATTTATTATATGAACCAGCCCTATGAACATGATCCATCTCAGTCACCAACATTAAAAAAAACTCTGGCTTAAAGAAAGTTACTTGCAAGAATAACAAAATCAGTTCCTCTCACAATGCACTCAGCTTTTCTAATTTAGCAAATCGAAGACTGTAAAAGAGTTGAGTGGAGAAAAAGTACGGCCGTGTTGTCCAATCTCACCACACTATGGGTGACTCGGAAAAATATAAAACGACACTTTGAAATGCGCCCTCAAAACAAAACAGGGTTCATTTCGGGCAGACGGATTTTGTCAAGCATGGTACGCAGTCTTTAGCGTTCGGTAACGATGTGGTTCATCGGGGTGACATGTTTATTTAGCGGTAACTATTGATAAAGAAAGAATTCGAGGTAAAAGGCAGTGCATAAAATGACACAAAAGAATGAGCACAAGCATAAATTACCATTCGCCTTTGCCACGAACTACGCCTCCTTCCCACGTAGCACCGTTCGCGAACAAATGTATTTGTATCAGTGTCTGTATGTGTATACAATAATACTTTATCGCCGTGTTTACAGAAGTATCTTCTGTTTACAGAAGTATCTGGGAGATATCCTGTTGCATAAAAGGCAAATGTATCTTAGTATCTGTATTTTAAGCCTTAAAACACGTGTATCTCGGTTTTGTATTTCAGAATACTTTTTGAGTACATCTACCGAGCCCTGGCTCGAGAGCGGGTAACAATGCACTTTTAGAGCTTTTTTATTATTTTTATCGTTTCGTAGCGTTGCCTCCATTTGTACTTCATGAGAAACTCAATATAAACGTTGAATGTTTAGACAACGAAATGTTATTATTTTTAAGGGCAGTATAAACCCTTTACGAAAGTCACGTTCCGATTACTGGAAAGTCGGAACCACTGCACAGTGGCGAACAACTGACCTCGTGGACCGTGCAAGTAGTTCCGTAAGATAGTGAAGGTCAAACTTTGGCCAATCGCAAGAAGCCGACGAGCCAATCAAACCGCGTCGAGAGTGCAACGCCACTGCGCTCATCACCTTTTCCTGTGGGTGTCTTCTTGCCTTCTGATCCAACCAAACTCACTAAGTGTGCCGTAGGGTTACGGTTTTAGACCGCCGTTGTGCAGAAATTTCACGGCTGCCAACAGAGTCTTTCAAAAGGGGTCTATCTGAGCTACCCGGAGTTTCGAATATGAATATACATTATTGTTTGGATTTGTGGCCCGAGTAAATGTACCGTATTAATTTCTCTGGTCTCCTGAACCGTTCGACAAAGCCCTTGCTTACTGTTACCATAAAAAAACGTACAGACTGCAAATTATTATGATAGAAGTAACACACAGAAAATAAATTGTGTTTTTACCTGTGAACCTGAGTTTCATGGCCATACCATAAGACTTTACATGACACACATAGTTTTCAAGTTACGCAGATTTCGCTAGTTTAAGTGACCATATTAGACAAGAGGGATACAAAGCCTTCTCAATTCTTACTAGACTCGTCTAGTTTTACGGATAGGGAATGTAGCTGAGCAGATATGTTTATCAAATTTTTCAGTACTACAGCTGATAAACTGCTCTAAAACAGAAGTCAAATGAACCATCAACACATTGGAGATACGATGTCTTAAGAGCACACTTGTCAAATTAGTGTGTAGCATTTTTAAGTGGAATTTAATTAAGTTTTCCCCTCTAAGAAAACATGTCTAGACATGTACATATATCTTACAGATGCGTACATATTGTAATACACTTGACCACTCTTTCTTGCATTCCGGTCTGAGTTTTCGAGAGCCACACTACAAACGTTCAACTTGAATATTTTTCGTAAAGAGGATCTCAGATTTTCGTCCACATGCAGGCCCGAAAATTATGAACGTCCGTTGGTGTGGATAGAGCTCAAGTTTCCTCTATAAACATTTATTCACTGGGCCTTTTTGTTTGCTGATTTGGTCACGCATAGGTTTAAAAAATATCGGGATTGTAAGCTACGACTTCAAGTAATGATTTCAATGAGCTCTTTTTAACAACAAATGCCCGTCACGAATTGGAAAAAAACACATACTAACTAGCTAAATAGTCACCAAAATAATCTATTTAAGCTTTTAATTAAATGAACAAACGTTTGGTTCCAATTAGCAACTTGCTAAGTGTCACTGTTGACCCTTAAACCAATCAATTTTGTGACAATGCTCGCGTGAAGCGCGGGAGTGCACACAATTTACCATTTGAGCCTGGTCCACGATTTGAAAGATTAGCTCACCTTGACGTCTCACACGCTCTTTAAGACCCCTAAAATTGACCGATTTATGTTTATTTTTTATAACACTCTACAAAATTTATATTGGAACCATATGTTGATTTTTCTCGATTAAGAATATTTAGTAAATTTTAGTCAAATATTTTCTTAATTAGTATGTTCTTGCTATTCCTGGCGTGTGCCGTGACTGGCAATTGTTTCCCTAAAAAGTTATTTTTTATTTTTTAGAAATTTCGGAAAGTTTGGAAAGTCGTTTCTGGAACATTCTGCATGTTATCCATAAAATAACCGCATAATGCGCACGATGCATTTAATAAATCAGTCCCTAACTTAACATTTAAGTCCGCCATGGCTTCCTGTTTTGAAAACTTCGCTACATCGTATAACTTATCCCTACATCCGGCCGGAGCTCTACCGGAGCCAAACTGCACCTGTCACTAGAGGTTACTCACGCTCGCTTTACGACTACTATTTTTAATGTTTTTCTCGTAATTTTCGCAGACCCAGTCGTTCAGTCGTTTGTCTATTGATTGTAGCCAATTTTTCACACTGGAGATAAAAAGCGTACATACCGAAACACTGATAATGTTTACATGTCATATATCGATCGTAGTACGCAACCTCAACGAGCTAGCAGGCAAAGATGTATGTTCTGAACATGCTACAGCTACAGAACTGCTTACAAAAAAGAACGCAGTCACTTTTTTACTGTACCTAAGCCTGGGTTTCATTTAGCGCGTAACGGAAGGGCTCGCATCACTAGCATGCAGTAAAATTACTTGTACACTCTGGGAAAGCGCGGCTTAACTTCTGGGTAAAGACACCGGGCATGCGAACGCTTTTTATTAAGAAAGTCGGTTTTATCAGCCGAATTCCGCGAGAAAATCAACACGAAAAACCGTCGCAAAACCATCACAAAAAGTCATGTCAATTTCCCGTTAAATTTAGCTGAGAAACTATTGCCTCTTGACGCGACTTCTGCCGCTAAATTTAGCGGGGAAATGGACGTTACGTATTCACGTTTCGCAACTAAGTAACGCGATGTCACATGAGCTTAAGTCACATGACGACTATTTCCGCGTGGTGGAGGGGAAAGTGAAGTCGCCTGACGCCTATTTCCCCGATAAATTTAGGGGCAAGTCAACGTCAAGCGACCACGCGATATTACCTCAATCAAAGATTCGTCAAGTCACATGACGTCGGTTTCCGCGTGGCTGCCACGTGAGATGGTACCTCAAGTATGAAGTTTGCGATTAACACATTCTGTGCTCCTTTGACTTTGTCAGCATGATCGAGCCTTCGCTTTTATTAAAGCATAAAATGCTTTGTAGTGCTACCGCCCCCTTCCTAAAAATTTGGCCGTTCGTCCGTCAGCTAGTCTGTGCATTTCCGCGTAAATTCAGCAGGGAAATTATAGTCACGTGATTTGACGTCATGGGACCTGCAGATTAAGTTGATTTCTCCGCTACCTTTAGCGGGAAAATCGCTATTTTCCAATTCAGTTTTCCCGCTAATTTTTGGCGGGAAATTTGATTTCACATGACCGGACGAAACTTTACCTATAAAGCAATTTACGTTTCCCCGCTAAATGTGGTGGGGAAATTGATGTCACGTGACTTGATCTCACTTGAACTATACATTAATTTAGTTTTCCCGCTATATTTTGTGCAAAAACCTGTGACCCAATGTCATCTAGCCTATACGTTTATATTTGGATTGAGGCCACGTTACCTATACTATACAAGACTAGATATAGTGCTCTAACAAAATTAGAATGATCGTTTCCTTAAATACTGTATTTCATGAAATATAGCACTTCGATGGTAAAGGTCGCTACACAATTTGTTTAAGGTTGCTCGTGTATGCGAATCACCGTTCAGGATAACACAGTTCTATTTAAAGAAAGAAATAGCAAAACGGGACTAAAGTGGTGTTGGTGGACTTGTTGACTTGATATATACCAGGGGACTCCAGACGTTTTGACTAGGGAGCTGTATTTTGGACCTGTTGCAGTCTCGAGGGTCGAAATATACATGACGAAATACAAACTAAATAAACATAAATGAGCATTTCAATACAGATATTTAATCTAGAGCAAAGAAATCAAAAAGAAATTTAAGGTGGACAAATATCTATTGTTACGGCGCGTCTGCGAGCAAGCGCGACCGTGGCCGAATGGTTATCCTGCTTGGCTCCCGCGCCAAAGGCCGATGTTCGATGCCGGCCGAGGAAGCACCTTTCCGTTCTTTCTGGAAATGTCGCGTTCAGGTAAATTCGAGAACTCTGTGGCTTGTTTGAGATCCGAATGTTCTACGCGCCGAAACTTCCACGCCGATTGTTCCAAAAGCCCGCGCGTGTACGTAAGGGCTCCGCTCCACGTGGTGGGCCGCTGTCAATCTCGTCCCGGCGCTCGATCCTGCGACGCGAGCCTTCTTCCCTTTGGTTTTCGCACAAGTTTGACGTTTAGTTTTCTTCGGTATTTCGTAGCCTCATCAATTGTCATTCTTGACAATATAAGTATAAACCGAGTGAAATATCCCACTCTTGATTACATTATAAAATAATTGTGACCTCGAGAGCTCGGCAGACGTACATCAAAGTGCGAAGGAACTTTGGCATATTCCCACAGGTTAGAAGGTTTAATGAAAATGGTAGATCCGATCAGATCACTATGCACGATATACGCGAGAACGCAAATTAATGTTTCCATTGTTACGCAGACACTATGCAGGGCACTACGAATAGTAATTCTAGTAATGACAAAGCAAGCTAAATAATATGTTGAGAGAACCAACATTTTGACGCAATTTTGTGCTTTCTTTACCTCTTTCTGACATCTTCGTTTGAGATTTTGGTGCGTGTCGCGGCGTCGAGTTTTTTACGAGCGCTTATGCTTTGCGTTGGTAGCGGTGAGCCGCGGGCCCTTCGCCAATGGAAAAACAGCGGAAGTCCGCGGGCCTGGGTTTAGAGACCCCTGATATATAGGACGGCCAAAATCCGGTTCGAGAGCCACATGCGGCTCTTCGAGGGTTCAAGTGCCGCTCACGGCTCCGAGATCCTGGTAGGCGTACCCCTCCCCCCCCCCCCTCTTTTCGCGCAGTAAAAAGAAAAATAAAGAAAAACGACCTGAATCTGGCCAGCCTTGTGTCACCATAGTTGCACGTCAACAAAATGTATGGATATTCGATTCATTAACTGATGTGAGGCACTCCTCTCAGTAACGTACAAGGGAAAACCGTAAGGACCAGCACGATTGGCACGCCTCGCAAAATGCGAGTTCCAAACGTACATACTTAAATCTGGGCACACGAACGTCGTTTCGCAAAAAGTTTGGTCTGTTATTTGTTTTTTTAGGAATGAATTTAAAGGTTGTTAATTATAAAAAATAAAGGAAAAAAGGGCGGTCGTGTATTTGCATATTTACAGTAAACAGCTAGTTGTGAGTGGCGTTCTTTCCTATCTTTGTCTTCTTCCTGTGTTGTCTTTGCGCTATATTGTAAATGTGTAAAACCAACTAGCCCAACAGTTAATTTTGATACGCGAATTTTCCATGTCCTATTCCAGTCTTCTTGTCATCTGCTCACTGGTTGGCGAGCTCGCTCCCTCGTGGCGTGTTGAACGCAGATATTCTGAGAACGCCTTGTCAGAGGCTGGTGACTGGCAGGATAATTGGGATAAGTATTAATTTTAGCGAAATATATAAACGACGACAACCCAGCGTTGCTAGGTGGTCGTCGTTGATATACTGCGTTAAAAAAGCTCGCAAACTGGTGCGTAGACAACGAACATCCGGATTTTGCATCATTTTTAACATTTAACCACCTCTGAGATGAGCTTTAAAAATGGGCATAAAACGTTTGGCGAAAGGGTCTTCGCATGTCTCTTTTCCAGTTTACACGGTTAGAATTAAAATTTTCCAAGGAGTTAAAATTATGCTGGCGAATACCAAACTGAGCTGATCAAGCTGTAACGACGACGTTATTAGAGCCAAACTTCAAGGTAATTGTTTCAAAATCAAGGATGCACTGTAAAGAAAAAGAAAAAAGAAAAATCTCTTTATGAGGGGAATTCATACCATAAATTTCCACTTAAAATATGTTTCATGGTTCTTTGGATATGTTAATTTCGCTAGAATCTGGCATATATGTTGTGGATGTGCGAGACGTGGCAGCGATAGGGAGAAGGTGATGGTGCGGCGATGACGGAACTGCGAGCGCCTCTCCATCTCGCGGAGTTTTGCGCATAGGTGCAATGGGATTTCAGCAAAAAGGGGCATTAAGCGCTGCCTTTGTAGAAATAGAGGCAACAAGTAGGTGACTGACATCAAGCGACAGGTGCAGTTTGACGCGACTAGAATGCCAGCCGGATGTGGAGATGAGTCACGCGATGCACCCTATTCGCTGACAATGCAGGCAAACTTGTGTCTAAAGGTCAATCAGTTTCAGATCAATAATATTTATGAACCTATAGAAATTACTTAAAATAAATGTAAGCCAAAAAGACTGTCCTTCAATAGATACCCTTCAACGTTATTAAAACCCTCAGTAGGGAAACTCACCCTTGACACCTGGGCCGCTGGCGTCCACCGAGACCGAGCTAAATACGATAACAGCGCCACCCTTTAGCGACCAGTCGAAACATGAAAGTTGCTTTACAAAGCTACTGCGAGATGGCCCTGCCAGATGGCGCCACCAGCCCTTGCCCGACTCGACGTGCAGCCGTGCATTTCCCAAAGTGGACGCTGCGGGAGAAATGGCGGCGTTGCGATCGCCATTAGCTCGGTCCTCGAGTATGGATCGGAGCCACTTTTTTAAAGCAAGCTCTATGGCAGTTTCCGAACTGAGTGGTTTAAGTAACGTTGATACCTTTACTCTAAATTCAGTTTATATCAACCTGGTCCACAGTTTCACAAAGCTTGAAGTTGTATTCTTACAAATAGTGTTCTAAAACAATGGTATTCCAAATGTCAACATAAGAGTCAAACACTCTAGGACTGATATGCGGGCAATAATATACGTTTCCAACATTGGTGAAATTATAATTAGACAAAGCATATACTTATTTTCATTTAAATTATGGTTGCTTTCTCTGCGGAACTTCGGCCATGCCCTATAGGAGATGCATCCGTTTGGGAGAATAAATGGTTCGTTCACTCGCAAATGCACATCATCCTGCACGCACAAAGAACCTGTTTATGATTTATAACATAAGAAAAGTTGATAGCGTTTTACGATTATGGGCTAGCCACGAGGGTTAAACTAAAACAGTAAAACTCTTCTTCCTTAACATAATTGTCTTGTCTTCAGCGACACGAGGTAGCCTGCCCAGCCCGTAACCCAAATCATTGGCAAGTACCGACGTGCCAACTAAATACTGAAAAAATGCTTGCTCACCAAATCCTGAAACTTCTAAATTTGTTGTATTCAGCCCTATAGAAAATACAACGTCAGCCCTGATGTGTTCTGGGCCACTCTCATCCCTTGAAACACCTTCAACCCATCAAAAACCATAGCCCTCTAAACCTCTTCATCCCTTCAAACTCATTCAGCCCTCAAACCCCTTCACCCTCTTTGACCCTTCAGCCCTTCAGACCTCAACAGCCCTTCAACCCTATAGACACCCAAATGACTGTGGACAATGCACAAAAAAATATTTTAAAACGTTAGGGGAAAAAATTCAGACATTTAGTTTTACAAGCATGTTGAAACTCGAGAATACGATAACCCGGGCGCAAGCAGCTGTAGGACAAAAAAGATCAAACCAAATAGGGACAACCGAGTCCTTCGTCGCAAAAACAATATCCGTCAAGGTACTCACAATGCCGCTGGGTGAATTCCTAAGATGTAGGGTTCTTCAACTAATAAAATCGAGCAGGTGGATCACACACATTTATACACACTGTCAGTAGCACGACACCGTGACCTCAGCAAGGTCACGGTGTCGACTCTGGTGTCCTCGCCGTGGCGGCTGCGGCGTCTTTTCGGCTCGCTGGATGAAAAGGATGGAAGAAAAGACACATGAAATAGGGCACTACGAGACCTTCTTGATCAGCACACCGGGCTGCTCTAAAAGATGGTTCTTTCGCATGGCACGGGAAATAGACACTGGGCTTCCGCTGGTTGCGGCCGCCCGAAACCAAATCGACAAGCGGCTTCTCCGACACTAATATCCTGAAGGATCACGTGACCTCTACCACACTCCAGTTTAAACTATTTTGACGAATGCCGTGCTTTCACGGAAGAGATAAGAACAGAACCAAGATGCCTCTGAAAAAAACTATAAAGGGTCTCTTACACACACTTGAAATGTTTGAAGGTTACGTCAAGTCCCTTAGAAAACTTCGACGGATATCTCAAACCTCTCAAATATTTTGGTAGGGTACGTCAAAATAGTTAAGAAATATTGGCGGACCATATAGATGTTTTTCTTAAGAGAAAGACTGTGCCTGTATAGATATATATATATATTTTATGAAACAATTAGAGCAATACGGTATAGCTTGATATAATAATTTATTTTGTACAGCTTGTAGTGATTTCTTTGGTCCTACCCCGATGGCCATCGAAACGGCCACGGGAAGGAACGTTCGGCCTCTCCGCCGAGAGCTCCGACCCCTTCGTGAAGCTTTGGTGGGCCGCCTGTTTTAAGGCGTCTTCCGTTTCACTCTTTCCCGTGGAGACCTTTTCCGTCACCCGCACGGACGCGGTAATGATCGGCGGGCAATCAGGTTTCGCCTTTTCTTCTACTGCTTTGGGGGTAGGGACTCGTTCATCGGCCGCGACATGAAACGGAGGTGCGTGTCGGCAAGCTTTCCGATGCTTTCCCGCCGTCAGCTGCTCTGGGGTCCGCACATTTGACAGTTAATTTATTTTTGTTATATTTATGAAGCGGATCGCATTTCAGATGGGGACAGGGAGTGTCTTTTAGAGAGTTTGTAATAAACGCTCTTGGACTTTCCTTACTCTGAGACATGTGTCTTCTCCTAAAAGTCCCCTGAAAAGAAAAACAAAAACTTTTTTGAAAGAGTCTAATCGACACACGAGTGTCATAAAAATAAATTTTACACTAAAAAGTTTTAGAGCAATATTGACGGCGAGAAATTTATTTGAAATTGTGCGCACAAAATTCATGACGTTACGGGTTATTCCGGAATGACCATCTCAAGCCTTCGCTTTTTCCTCCTCAACGTGAAGGCGAAGCCGATCCACCTTTCCTCCACGCGTCCGAAATGCCGAGAGAGAAAACAAGTGGAAAGGAAATAACTGCTAACTAAATCGCGTCTCGCGCCGTCAATATTTCTTTAATTTTTTGTTTTCCGTGTAAATTTTTTTTTTGACGCCCGTGTAATAACTCGATTGTTAGAAAACACTTTTTTTCGTTTAAGGGGACTTTTAAGTAATATGCTCGAAATATAGACACTGTAGCAATCATAAGCACGACGAAGGTATTTATTGCACGGACCCGCGGTATTGCAGACAAGACCTCACCTACGCTGCCGTGGAGATGTGTGGGTACGCGCTTCTAGGCGACATCTTCTGATTTAGGATGACCGCCGCTGTTGAAATAACCCTTTGGTTAGTCTATTAGTACCCCTGTTGGTTTTATTTTATTTTATGATCATTGTGCGTTTAATGTGAGCAAATATGCTAGAGTTGCCTTTTTGTTAGAGGCCCATAAACATAACTTAGAAGCCGATAATTTGATTATTTTGTTTGTTTACTGACTGGTATTACTTGATACTATATTTACTCGGGGCGATATGTGAATTTCCTGGTTCTGCTATGAAATGCATGGAGGCAAACGTTTCGATAAGCCGTCCTTTTTTTCTAGGTTGTGGGAACCATTGGGTTCCCTCTATCCCTATCTAGGCCTAGCTTCAAGCAGGCCGCGGGAGGCGTCGTCATCAATGGCGTCGGCCTCCCCGATACAAGGAACCATGAGGTCGAATTCCCCGAAGGGGCCTGCTCTCCCTTGCCCATTTTGGGTGAACGCGCCACTGGCACACCCTTGGGAGTGATTATGGACGCGTCCCGTTTTGGAGTGACCTTCTACCGGCCTCCCCGGGCGCGTCTATTTCCCGCAGGCTACATAAGCCGGCCACACCCTGTGGCCGGGGCTCTTGGTTAGGGTGGCTACGCTCGACGGAGCATTCATCGTTATTTTACTGCTACCCTCCTTTTCCGTGATCCTGCCAGTTACGGCAGCGCGGATCCTTCTCCTGGTGATCCTGTCAAATAAGGCAGCGCCAACCTCACTTCTCTGTTGTTTCGCCTACGGGCGCAAAGCGTGTGGCGTAAGGCCAATAAACACGTTTCTACGGTATCCCTGTGTTTGGTGTGTTCTCCCGTCCATCGGAGCCTACGGCAGTCAGCGGACGGACCCGGCCGTAGCCGCTATAGCAGCGGACTACGGAGTGGGTGTTGCCTCACAGCGATCAACACGGTAAGTCGAAACCCACTTTATTGCAACCGACGAGTTACGGAGTGGGTACTTGCCTCACTGAGGACTTTGGGGTAAACTAGAATCCCACAA
>JAZHYW010039020.1:0-15432 GCA_037355805.1 Ixodes ricinus | reverse complement strand
ACAGGCGATTTATTCGCTTTTATACACTAACACGTTAGCTTTCAGGGGAGCTTCCTGGTTACCCAAGCTGCTGGTCGAGCCATGATCGCCGAGAAGGTAAACGACGGCACAATCGTGAACATATCAAGGATGATGGAGAACATAATCGATAAAGGAGCGAGCGCGTACACGGCTTCCAAGGCTGGGGTCGTAGCGCTAAACAAAGTAGCGGCGAAGGAACTGGCTTCCCACGGCATTCGGGTCAACGTCGTGTTACCGAGTTTCACCGAAACCCCTATGCAATCCTCACTTCTGGCTCCCGGGAGCGGGCAATGGCCGAGTATCCCACTGGGACGGCCCGGTCTTGCAGAGGAGGCTGCCAAAGTCGTCAAGTTCCTGTGCAATTCCGGAAGCAGCTTCATGACTGGCTCGGCTGTTGATGTCTCTGGCGCCCAAGGATAGAAACGTACAGGTTGTGTGCTTGCTAATTTTTGTTACTCCGCATAAAGTCGTTGGTTCATTCAGTAGGCAGATGATCGAACTGGTCTGGCTGCGCACGCAGCGCCATGAACCAGTGGTCAGTTAAGGTCCAGGCTCGACGAGCTAGAGTCTTACCTTAGAGGCGGTAAACCGGAACCCACTGCCTTCAACGGAAATGGCACCCCGGTTGCCCATCTTGCACTGTTTGCCACATTAGTGATCACGTTGACGTAAGATGGCTGCGCCCAAAGGTGGGCCAGATCCAGATTGGCCAGATCCGCGGTCAGCAGATGGGCACTCTGGAGGGCTGCGTTCCAATCGTACTCGAATGGAGCGAGAGTTAGTCTGGCGGATCAAGTCACGTGACAAGACAGATACAGCAATGCTGGACGCGGTGTAGGTTTTCGGAGCACGACGCGGCCACGGGAACTTCAACCAGGAGTGAGATAGAAGTTGCGTTTCGATTTGCCGCCTCCCCCGCACCGGTGCAGAAAAGTGCGAGGTACGTCTACTTCCGGTATATGTATTGAGATGCGACCGGAGGCGCACCGCCCTCACGCTTTTCTGCACCGGTGCAGCAGGTGGAAGTGGGAAATCGAACGCAGCTGTCTCGCTCCTGGGCGTGAGATCTCGCCGTGCCGTCAGAACTGCCGCATCCGTGTTGCTGATATATGCTGTCACGCGTGACTTGCTGCCGCCGAACTAGCTCTGCTCCATTCGGGCGATTGCAACGCGGCTTAGAGTGCCCATCTGCTGACCGCTTGTGCCACCTGTTGGGCAGCCATCTGGCCACGTACGCGTGAAGCAAACAAGCGAATAACGTAGCTCAGAGAAGTACCGCCAGTTTTGTACGGCTACCGCTCTAAGTCTACAAAGCTCGTTGGTCCGGAAATATATTCGAAAAGGTTCAAAACAATATTGTCTCGTATATGGCTGTGTTCTTTGCTTTGTCTGGCTGGCAACTTCATTGCGATAAGTAGAGAGAGTTCGAGTCGAACTCTATAAACTAAGTTACATAACCGAGTCTTTCGACGTGAGACGAGTGAGCAGCGTCAGTTGGTGCGACGGTATCTTCAAGGTGCGTGACGCAACACTAGAAATTTCGGTGATGTTCCGTCGCGCGGTGTTTTGAGAAGCCACAACCAATCACACACAAATCATCTAGCGCCAAACACGTTCTCTGATTGATGTTCGCTGCACAGGCTCAGCATCACTGGCATGTCCATCCTTCGCTGAGTAGACATTCTCTTTGCCTACGCACCCCTTCATGTTCACGCACGGCATGATCTTTAGCGTCAAAATGCGTTCCATCGAACATCCAAGGTTGAGACCGCCGGATGCCTACATATCGAAGAGCGATCTGTGTCGCCCGGCGTGATTTTACACCTTCGAGCATGCCGCGCGCTCAGGCATATGCTTCGGCCGCCCACGACTAAGAGCTTGTTTACACTTGCGTTCAGGTACGACCGTCTTTGACACGATTGTTTTCACGCATCTTATGACGACCTACGACCGGCTGTGCTAGCTTCGGAGCCGATTGTAAGCCGTCTGGTGTGGTATAAAACACAGTTTTAGCAGCAGTCACTGCAGCATGGCGGTGTAAGGACTGCTGCATGACAACTGCTGCAATCCTACATGCGGGATCCTGCACAGCGCAGCTCCACGGCTACCGCTGCTCTGCCCAGCGCCACAGTTTGCGCTAATCAACCAATGAGACGGTTTTGAGACCCGTTAGCGAGTTCACAATAGGCAATAGCATGGTGATAACATATTGCCATGCATGCAAGTAGCGAGAGTGGCCTTGCAGCATCTGATGTTTACATTGTCAGCCCGTACTCCGTCGGGCGCCGGAGGATGCTAAGCTTATGAGCAGCAGCAGAACAACGTCAAGAACTTGCGTCCGGATACATTCCTGAGAAGTTCCTGCGCGTCTCCTTATCCGCGAAACACTCAAAGATCAATCGGCTTGCGAGGCTAGGATATCGACTCAGCAGAATCATGGGGCCAGACATCCGAGCGAACCTAATAATGCCAGTCTACGCCGTGCGCATTACGGAATGCACTGGCGTCGCTGCTTGCTGCACAATGCCCATGCAGACGAATTCTAGAGGGTTTAAACAGATGCTCCGCTCTCATCATTCGCTCAGCTGATCTCAGCTTGACTGCAGTGATTCCGGATCTTTGAGGGCGCGATCAGTGGGTAGACGCCTGTAGGCAGCCTAGGGTGTAGCGTGGTGAATACAGCTTCAAACGTGGAATAGAAGATCGATCATCATTACAAGGCTCTGTTAAATATCACATCGCCGCACGGCGCTTGGTTCGCAGCAGGCAAACGCACTTTTATCAGCCTGGTGGCTGATGGCGCAGGTGTTGCTTGCTTTATGACGCCCTCTAGCCGACCAGAGCCCGTTTGTACACCCGTGTTAGCTGTCTAGCCACCTACGAACGCTATCTGCGCAACCCCGCTTCGCAGAGGCGAATTTTGGCTACGATTCTCGCGGTGGCCAAGGTCGAACACCTACTCGGCGATAGACGCAACAATAACGAAATCGACGATAAACAGAAAACTCCAAGCCCTGTCAATACCATCATGACGTGTCATAATGAATGGCTACTATACTCCGCGACAACTTCTCTTGACAATGCAGTGGAGGGTACAGGCACGCGCATGCACGCGTTCCCTTTCCTTTTTGAGCGCTGAATAAAGCTGTGCGCGGGCTCTCCTCCTCTCCCCGAAAATGCCAAGAAAGGTTGTCGCGGGTTATAGACATGTCATGCCCTTGAAACCCCACCCGTTGGCGTGACGTCGATGCACCAGGGCTGATCATCACCTCCAAGATAAAAATACACCATCTTCCCGAGGGAACCATGGGGTGATGCGGAGCATCGTGTTGGTTCCGAGGAAAGAGTCGGTTGCGTGCTGACGTCGAGAGATGGCGCCACCGACTGCCCTAGCGCTATCCCCTACCGCGAGCCTTCGTCGCGGCTCGCGGCAGAGAAACTTGGAACGCTCGCCGCTCGCCGTTTATTTTTTTTCACACTTGAAGGAGAGGAGACTAGAGGAGGAGAGTTGCGCGTGCGCGCGCGGTGTGAGTACAATCGAACGCACGCGCAGTGCACGCAGCTGGTAGAGAGAGAGAGCGGAGAGAGTAACGCGCAGCTGTTGGAGAGAGGGAAGGAGGAGGTTGCGCGTGCGTAGTGTGGGTGCGGACTACGACGCCGCGGGACATAGACCAGAGCAAGAGATGCTCCGCATCTAAAAGGCAGTTTTAGGCTTCCTTTTTCTCTGCTAGCGATGACCGTCGTCGGACAATGATTGTGTACAAGTCAGCGGCGATCAGCTGTGAATCGTGGTCTCGCTGATTGAACAGGAGTCGATCGCTTACGGAGCAATTCTATACAACCAGCGTCCCGCCTGGTCTCCGCTAGGTGAAGAAAAACCAGCTCTGCTGCCTTGTTACCTTAAAGGATAAGCTGGCGTAGAAGTCAGGGACGCCGCAGAGAAGAGCAGCAGTGTGACCATCTCAAGGCGATCTTAACGGCGGCACAACCATCGGCCGTCCCTACGTCCTGAGGCTCACAAGCTGCACGGCGGAACCAGGAACGCAGGACATCGCCACCGGCAGCGGTTGGTTAGTGGCAGGGCGGCGACCAATCGCTGCGGGTGGCGGAGTCCAGTCCAGATCCCGCTTGGTCCTCCGTGTAGCTAGAGGCGACTCGCTGCTCCCTTTAACGTTTGGGATGGCCGCTTCAACGTTGGGTGTGCCATAACAAAGCTGAAGATGGCGTAGCAGCATATACGTAGAAGTCGAATGCATGCCAAGTACCTCGGGCTTACCTGGAATTCATAGGATACAATGCGTTTGTCGGACATGCTTTCATCTCTTTATCACACCTAGCTGCAAGTCACCCAGACATTGCGTAAAATTTATCGTTACAGCAATCAGAAACGAAGTGTCGCCGGATATGTGGAATGAAGAAATTTTGCGGAATGTAGAAGACTCTTCATTGTCCTTGATGTTTAGGAATTATATCTTTAAGATGTGCACCCCATTTTTAGAGTCCTTATAAGAATAGTTAAAGTGCGATTCCAGTCAATCTTTTTTGAATTCCGGATCTACGACTGTTTTCAGAAGCTAAAACAGTGTCCCTGAATTACAATGTATTTTTTCTCAATATTTCTCGTGTAGTTTTATAAATATTACGTTTGAAAATTCGGCCTTCGGGCGTTTACGCGCGAAAGCCGAAACTACACCTGCTAGAGGACGGCAGCACTGGTCATCAGCCCTACGGGCCGCGACGTGACGTCACCAGGGTGCTGCACCAGTGTTTCACGACTAGAAGCTAACCCGCTTGCCGCACGCTAAAGAGCAGCTGGTATCAACCATCTTTAATATAGTTTCTATTTTGGAAGCGCCCAGCTTCATTTAGACGATATTATTTCTCGGCTATGATCATATTTTTGGGCCACTAAAGTGATACCTCCAACTTATTTTAGTTTCGTTTTTATTTGACTGAGTTTCCCTTTAACAAGGTGAATTGATAACATTTATTTCATGAACGGGACAGCGTGAGGAAACCGTTTTAGTCTGGACCACTGAACTGGAGCAAATGTTCCCAATTTTCCAGAATTTCGGAACGAAATTTTTTTTGCTAAGATTAGTGCGGAAATTTTCCCGTAATGCCAGACGTGGTTACGCCCACTTGCATTATTTACATATTGCACCGATGCGTGCTTACGCCGACGGCGACGCCGCTCAAGCCGGAAAACGGGCGCCGAAGAGCTTGTCACATGAAAAGGAAGCGTTAGATTGACTATACCATTCCAACCAGAGATATCGACAGCTTTCCGCGTCATAAAGGGCTGGCCCCTGCGTGAAGAAAAAAGTCATAAGGATCCGGCCACGCCCGCAGGCGTCGTACTGCTCTCCCGCTGGGCTGGTCGAAACCGGTACCCTAGTTATTTTGGCTTTGGTATTCCCAATGGCCGACTTCGCCGCCGGTGCGTCGATGCCCATACTGGCAAAACAGTCTTGACTCGAGCACACCTGCGAGGCTGGTTCTCTTAAGCTGGCACGTTGGTCGTTGTCATGACACGCCTGCCCAATTGGCACTCTAGACGGGGTCAAAATGACGCTCAACTTGGCTGCCATGCGTGCAGGCATTTTAACGATGACACCGTTTTGAGTGATCTTCAATGGTCGTACGTCCTGCTCCCCTCCTCGAGAGACAAGAAACGCGCCCTGAAAGTGTAAGTTTAACATTCATCGCACTTCAAGGGGTAGGAAACCAACGTCTTCATGATGAGAACGTATATATAGACGCAACTATAAACAACAGCTGGTAGGTAGCGAATTGTGATGCTCACAGAAGGCGGTGTTGCTTTCTTCAGTGGGAAGGAAGAGTGGCCGCTCTGTTTTTCTCAAGTCACAAACATAAAACCTCCCGTAGACGTCGTGTGAAATAGTGGATCTCAGCCGCTGACCACATTACAGAGTACATCCTGAAGTCGTAGCCGAACATTAAGAAAGATAGCTTTTCCAATATATATCCTTGTTTAACAACTTTGCTTTTGCTCGTGTCCCGTCTGGTTGGAATTTAACGTTTCTTTATTTATTTTATTGATACACCTCAGGGCCCGAAGGCATTACATATCAGGCATTATCATAATTGAGAGAAACAAAATCGAGATTATTTAGATCGTCAACTTCAAATCATACTAGTTTTACTATGGTGAATTAAATAAAACCTTTCGAGGCACACACAAAAAAAAATCTTCGAAAAGGGTTATAGTTACGGTTGGTATATCATTTGATGCTCTCTATGTGCATTCGGTTCGTAATGAAATAAAGAAAAAATCATCAAGCAAGAGAGAGTTATGCCAAGCTGAACACGAGCAAAAAGTAAAGCTCATCTGAGCAAGATTCGAGACATTGATCTTTTCTCAGAATTCCATTTATGTTAGTAACACTTACGTAACGTTTGATTAAAAACCAACCAGAACGTGAAAAAAAAATGAAAACTAGAAATATAATGCCCTGTACGAAGCAAATCAGCAGGCGAAAAGGAAAAAATATAAACAGGCTGGCTAACTAAAAATTTGAATACTTTGTGTTCTAGTATGCGACGGTGTTATCAGAATAAAAAAAGTCAAGTAGACGGCACTTTAAATATACAGGATATTTTTTTCTTCCGTATTGTCTTCAGTGATCGAGAATATTAATTATCAGTCTGGCATGTTTAAAAATATATGTAGCTATAAAAAGTAAATTTTTTCTAGCTACAGTGCTGTAACTCATATTCATCCAATTATTATGATTGCCATTTAGATCAAATAAATACGATGTAAAACATACAATTTTAATTTATCTATATATTGCGACTTTTTTAACCATGCGCCGCCCCAGCTACGACATCTTCCTGAGTTGATATACGCTGCAATGACCTGTGCCCCTTCGCTGGCGAGCACGCTGTGCGTGGACTTTGCCACAATCGTCTGACGCACTCACCAGTGACAGCAGAGTGAGCCGGAAAACGGCAGAGAACCACGATCGCATGGTGTCGGTGGTTGTATTCTTGCAGCGACAATGCCCAGCTCAGTGCGACTGCGGGTGTTACAGGATGACGTGCACAGCTGTAAAACTAGACGTCGCCGCCACGGGAGTAGGCAGGTGTAAGCTAACGACACCGGCCAGATAGCGCCATCCCGATGTCGCCTGCAACCTGGTAGAAGTCACGAAGGGGGCGCGGGGGGGGGGGGGGGGCACGTGCCCCATGCACCCCGGCATGGACAAGGTGGGCTGGGGTTGCCGCTGACAGTGCTCCCGTGGGTCCCACGTCGGTGTAGCGTGGGCATGCCTACTTCGGGCTGCTCATGCAGTACCCCCGTGTGGGCAAAGGGAGGTCAAGCCCACTTCGGCTGCCGACATAGTATTCCCCTGGGTTCTCACTTCGGCTATACAGGTGGGGCATGCTCAACTTGAGCCACCCTTGCATTGCCCCGTGGGTCGGACCCTGGGCAAAATGAGGGAATACATAGGGCAGAGAGGTGGGGTCTCTACGGGGGCATGCCCAACATGGGCAGCACATGCAATGGCCTCGTGCGTCCTACCTTGGCCATACAGATATGCAGTTAGCAAAGAGGTAGGCTCCAGAGGGCCATGACCGCCTGGGCTACCCATCGAAAGCCACTGTGGGTCCCACCTTGGCCATACGAGGGCAGGGTTAGCACAAATGTGGGCTTCACGGGGCACGCCCAGCTTGGGCTGCCCAGGCGATGCTTCTGCTGGTTCCACATCGGCTATACGGAGGAGTTAGCAGAAGGTTTGGCTCCACGGGGAACCACGCGGAGCATGCCAGACTTGCGTAACCTGATGCAATGCTTCCGTGAGGTCCCAGCTCGACTATGCGGGGGCAAACAGCATAGATATGGGCTCCAAAGGGGCAGAGCGTGGGTGTGCACAGCTTGGACTGCACGTCGCTCCAAAAACGACACTTTCTGCTGATTAACGGAGCATATTTACTGCGCGTTCTGAAATATCGGACGCAGGAGATCGGTTTGGCGTGATACTAAATCACCGTTGAGTGCAACCTCAAAAGTTAGAACAAATGTTGGGGCTTAGAAAGCTTTATTACTAACGTACCAGTAAGCGTGTATGATGCGAAATTTGTTTTAGATGGGGTGAAATGTTTGGAGCGAAGCTCTTAGGCGCCCGTTTCCGGCTTCAACGGCGTCGGCGTCACCGTCGGCAGCAACCGCGCGCGGTGCATTATGGGACGTTTTCTTACGACCAGGACGTCACACGTGACGTCATGTGTGACGTTGCGTGAGAGTCACAGCGCATTGCATTGTGGCCAAATTTCCCGGCTAAATTTACCGGAAAATCTCCCTGCTGAATTTAGCGGAAAATTTTCCCCGCTAAATTTAACAAAAATAATTCCGCGCTAAATTTACAGGAAAAACTTCCCCACTGAATTTAGAGTGAAAATTTCAGCGGAAATTTACGAGAATCATTTCCCCCTAAATTTAGCGGAGAAACGTTTTCCGCTAAATTTAGCAGGAAATATAGCGAAAATTTCCTCCACATGGGAGGCAGGCAGGAGAGGAGGAGGGGAGGGCACGGGCGTGGAGGAGGAGGCTTACCCTTCCCCTCATCTTCCTCCTTCCCCTCCTCCTGCTCAAGAGCTGCGTTCTAATTCGGACGTTGCGGGGATTGCAAACGTCTTTCATTTTTACATGGAGAATTTGTTGTTAGGGTTAATTCCAAGTACGTTTGTTTATTTTTTTATTAATTTCACATACTAGTAATTCCTTGCGGGATTTGGATAGAGTAGGACACAACATTAATGTTAACACGGTATTTGTAACAGCCCAACAATCCCAGTCCACGCTGCCCTTCACCGAAACAAGCACAATAGACAGGTCAAAAGGTGCAATACCCACAATATTGTTACAATTTCTGCTTTCCTTTTAGCTGGTTTAATCACCGCACAGAGAGGTCCGACATCTTCAGTGGTTGGCTTCCAACTGCCAAGAGCACATGCACGAGCACACGAGTGTTCCCTTCGTCGCGTGCCGGTTGCTTCTCTTTATGTTCTTTTCGTCTATGTATCTATCTATCTGGCTATCTAACCTCTTACGCCGCGGGTCGATAAATAAATAAAAAAGACCGGCGCCGGCTGGGATTCGAACCGTTGACCCTTTGATCAGCAGGCAGACGCGCTAACCACAGAGCTATGAAGGCAGTCATTCAACGCACTCTAAACGCTTGTTTATATCTTTACCATAGGACGCGCTTTACAGCGCTGTCACAGCTACCGGTGGCGCGCGTTCCATGCACGAGGCTACGCTCGTGAGGCTTAGCACTGCCCGCTAGCTCACCCTCTCCCGCGCTCGGGAGAGGGTGATGCAGCGGCCGTGCTCAGCCTCACGAGAGCGGAATGAGCCCTCGTGCATGGAACGCGCGCGCACCGGTAGCTGTGACAGCGCTGTAAAGCGCGTCCTATGGTAAAGATATAAACAACCGTTTAGAGTACCGTTGGTTGAGACTAGCTGAGACGCCAGAAAGTCTGGTCGGTACCATTTTGAGTGTTTGTGCGTATGGCGCGTGCTTTGCTCGCCTTCCTAAGTGACACAAACGCACGTGCTGGGCTGCGGAGATCGTGCGCAGGGCTGTGAAAGTGTCAACAAATTTAGAATCGCCTCAAGAGTGGGCTGGCGTATCTAGAGTGTGCCGGCCACCTGACGAACGCGCATAACTCCGCACCGTTTGATGCTATTCGCATTAACGTAGATAATCATTCCCAAAGGATGGGTTCTGCTGATTTTTTGTTCTACCCGCACATCAGCCTCTCCGCTTACACTATCCCCCTCCCGTCCTTTGAAGACCGAGCAAGTCCTACAGAAGTCCTTGATACAAACACAGCCGGTCGCGGTGGACCACGAGGGCCCGTGATCTATCCCTGTGACGTATGCGATAGACCACATCACTGAGACGTTTGATGACGATGAAAGGTCCTTGCCAGTTACGCTGCAGTTTTGGAGACAGTCCTTTCTTGCGAATCGGGTTGTAAAGCCATACTCTTTCCCCTGGAGAGAACGGGCGTGTTGTGACATGCGCGTCGTACCGGGCTTTCATGCGATCCAAGCCGCTCGCCAAACGCTGTCGAGCAAATGTGTGTATCCGCTCGAGGTTTGTTCTCAGTTCACCTACGTAGGACGCAGGGTTTGTGGTCGGCTCTGATGCTCGTGGAAAGGCTAAATCACAGGGCATGCGAAGGTCATGACCGAAGAGCATTGTGGCAGGCGTATAGCCAGTGACCTCATGAGCAGACGTGCGATATGCATACAAAAACAAAGGCACGATGCTGTCCCAGTCATCTTGCTGATCACTGACGAACATGGACAGATGTTGTAGGATCGTTCGATTCATCCTCTCGACTAAACCGTTTGACTGCGGGTGGAGAGGCGTCGTTCTTGTCTTTTTGATGTTGAACAATTCGCAGACTTCTTGGAACACCCGAGATTCGAAGCTCCTGCCTTGGTCCGAGTGGATGCTCAGGGGAACTCCATACCGTGTAATCCAGTTCTTCACGAGAGCGTCGGCGATCTCGGAGGCGGTCTGGCTCGGTAGAGGAATGACCTCCGGCCACTTCGTGAAATAGTCCACAATGACCAGCAGGAACCTGTTGCCAAGCTTAGATTGAGGAAACGGTCCAAGCACATCAATGCCGACGCGTTCAAAAGGTGCTCCCGTGACATGTTCTTGAAGCGGTGCTCGCTGTTTTGCGTGAGGACCTTTCCGTGAGACGCACATGTCACATAGACGGCACCATTGCTTTATATCATTATGGCACTGCAGCCAGTAGAAGCGCTGCCGAATCTTTTTCAGGGTGCGGTTCACGCCGAAATGTCCTCCTTCAGGGCTTGTGTGCAGCTGATGAAACGCTTGAGAGCAGAGTCTTCGTGGCAGCACCAGTTGCCATACAACAGAGTTGCCCGCAGCGGACTCCCAGCGTCGGTAAAGAACACCGTCGCGCAGCAACAAGGAGTCCCATTGCGCCAAGTAGCTCTTGAGGGCTGGAGACAGCCGAGATACTTCCTTAGGAGGGGCCTGTTATTCTGTCTCTTCCATCTTACTAATGGGCCGATGTCCGGGTCGTCAAGTTGAGCGTTTCGGAGCTCTTCTGGTGACCACGCTTCGTAGTCGCAGAGTAGGTTGGTTAGTGCGTTAAGCGTGTCGAAGCTGCGCTTTTCAATGCTCGAGCACTGCTTGCACTTTTCACTACATGGCCTACGAGAGAGACCATCGGCATTGGTGTGCTTTGAGCCGGAACGATGTTGTATGTCGAAGTCGTATTGATGCAGGCGTTCCAGCCAGCGGGCGACCTGACCATCAGGTGTCTTGAAGCTCAGCATCCATGTCAGCGATGCGTGGTCGGTTCGAATAACAAACTTCCGGCCCAGTAGATAGTGGTGAAAATGGGTGATGGCCTTGATGATGGCCAGCAACTCCCGTCGGGTGGTGCAATAATTGCGTTCGGGCTTCGTGAAGACCTTGCTATAGTAAGCAATGACACGTTCTTGTCCGTCCTGCTCTTGTGATAAAACGGCGCCAATTGCCGAAGCGCTGGCGTCGGTGTCAAGTATGAAGCGTCCAGTCTCCTTCGGATACGCAAGTGTTGGCGGAGACGTGAGGGCTGCTTTGAGCGTCTCAAACGCGCGCTGGCATTCCGAGGACCAGACGAACTTCGCTTTTCTCTCAGTCAGAGCATACAAAGGCTTGGCGATGTGAGCGAAATCGGAGACGAATCTTCGATAGTATGATGCCAGCCCAATGAAGCTCTGCACGTCCGTGGCGGATCTCGGGGTTGGCCAGTCAACGAGAGCAGAAAGTTTCCGAGGGTCTGTGGAAACGCCATCCACCGAAATGATGTGGCCGAGGTATTCCACTTGCCTCGTAAACAGCGAACATTTCTTCGGTGTGAGCTTCAGGTTCGCCTTTTGCAGGCGTGAAAAAACCAAGTTGAGATTCGCCAGATGGTCTGTGACTGTCTTGCCGAAGACGATGATGTCGTCAAGGTATACAAGGCAAATAGTGCCTATGAGCTCGTTCAAGACAGATTCCATTAGCCTCTGAAATGTAGCTGGGGCATTGCAGAGTCCAAATGGCATTACTCTGAACTGATACGAGCCGGTACCTGTGGTGAAGGCGGTCTTCTCGCGGTCTTCTGGTTGCACCGGGACCTGCCAATATCCGCTTTTGAGGTCGAGTGTCGAAAACCACGTGCACCCAGCGAGGGCATCCAAGATGTCATTAGTCCGAGGAAGTGGAAAAGAGTCTTTCTTGGTGACGTCGTTGAGTTTTCGATAGTCTATGCAAAATCGAGTTGTACCGTCCTTCTTCGTCACTAGCGTAACTGGTGATGACCAAGGGGAACATGCTGGTTCAATCACGCCCTGTTGAAGCATTGTCTTCACCAAGTCGTCGACGTGAGACCTCTGTGTGAGAGGAATGCGCCGAGGGGGTTGTCGAATGGGAGAAGCCTGTCCTGTCACAATCCGGTGTGTCGCCACCGATGTTAGCCCTAGATCTGCGTCTCCCGTGCTGAAAAGGCTTGTGAATTTTTCAAGCAGCTGGCAAAACCTCTCAGCATCGAGTTTATCGAGACAAGCAGACGCGCCTTCGTATAATGGTAATACGTGCGCAGCTAGCTTGATAGAGGATGTGCGAGGACACATATACGGGAGGGTGTCGTTTATTGGCAACCCAGTGTCGTAGAGGACCGTCACCTTGGCGGCGCCTAGGGGAAACGAGTCAGTTCCGAGATGCAGCAATCCAGCGTTGAAATCGAGCACGCACTTGTGTGCTTTGAGGAAATCGACGCCCAGAATGCACTGCTCCTCGATAGCGGCAACGACAACAGGCAGCGAAGCGTGAAGGCTACCCACGGTGAAGGGTACAGTTGTGGAGCCTAGTACAGCTACCATGTCTCCCGTTGCGGTTTGCAGAGCATAGCTGTCAGAGCTTTGTGGAACGGCACGATTCGCCTTCATCAAAACTTCCGGTCTAATTACCGAGGTTGTAGCTCCGGTATCAACAAGTGCTCGTACCGAAACTCCGTCGACGACGCCCTGAAGGTAGATAGATGTAAGTGGTGCTGTCAGGACACGCGTTGATGTGATTATCCGCGGCGGTGTTGCTGTTGGGTTCCGGCTGCTGGGGTGATACGTGGGACATTGTGCCCGCGTGTGGCCCTGCTGATGGCAGTTCCAGCAAACTGGGGCTGGAGGCGCATGTGTTGCTGTTGTCGGGGCTTGCGGCTGCGTAGGAGGCGTCAGAACTGTAGATCGTGATGCTTGTCGAGCAGCTTCTATCTCCAGTGCGCCCGTGTGTGCTGCTCGGAGTGTCTTGGGGCGTGCTAGGCGAAGCGCATCCTGCACCTCAACGGATGAGATGGCGTCAATGAACGCCATGGTTGCCACAGCGTCAATTGTGTCTTGTGGGCAACCAGGAAATGCAAGATGGGCGAGGCGCTCGATGTCGTCGGCGACGTGAGAAACTGTCTCGGTTGCAGACTGACGATGGTTGCGAAGTTGGGCCCGGGGAAGGTGTCGGCCCGAACGGAGCTCCACTTCTCACAACAGTGTTACAGTTTCTGCTTTCCTTTTTTAACTGGTTTAATCACCGCACAGAGAGGTCCGACATCTTCGGTGGTTGGCTTCCAACTGCCAAGCGCACACACACGAGAACACGAGCGTTCTCTTCGTCGCGTGCCAGTTGCTTCTCTTTTATGTTTTTGTTCACCCTGCTCTCAGCGTCTCCGCTACAATAATAACAGAGCCCTTGCCGCTATCAAAAGTTAAGAAATAAGATATGCGAGATTCCTCTCGGCTGCGTGCACTTAAAATATTTCTTGTTATTTGGTTCCAATAAAGAGTTCCAATAAAGAGTCAACAAAATGTGTGTAGCTTTTCTATTGGCACAGGCTACTGAGTCCAATGGACATTCTCAACACAATGTAAACAAAACGTTTGCAGTCTTTTTGATGACACTGCTAAAGGAAGTGAGCAGAAAAATATCAAAGCAAAGTTAATAGAAATTCAACAGCTTTTCTTTTGATTCAAACTTAAGAAAATCATCAGAAACGTTTCAACACAAAATTAAGAATCTTTTTGCAGACCATCACAACATTAAATCAAAGGTAAAAAGAAAGGAATCAGTCACCAAGAAGTGAACATGTTTTCAATAAAAAAGTCAAAAATCGTTTTTATAGGGGCAGAAGGCGCCTTGCCGGAACGCACGGCGAATATTAAATTGAGCCGCCAGAAATATCGACTGCGGCCCTAGTCATAAATGAACTACCCTTTCCGCAAAGGAACTTGATCACCTCGGCCACTTCCTCTGGGCGGCCTATTCTTCCCAGCGGAATTGTGGCAGCAATACTCGCTTTTTCATCGGGGTTCTCCTAAAGCTCGGCGCCAATAACGGTGTGTCGATGGTATTCGGCAAAACAACATTGACTCGAATGCCCTGCGAGGCCAGTTCCTTACGCCGCGACCTTAGTCAGCTGCTACGACGGCAGCCTGGTCGCGCTGTAGACAGTGCGTCCGGGTTTCCACAACTGGCCGCAATGCTTGCAACATTGACGATGCAACCGTTGCGAATATTTCCAGTGGCCATAGCTTTCGCCGCCGCTTGGGTGACAAGAAACGTGCCCTGAAACAGAAAAGCTGAACATTCGTCCTACGTTGAAAAATAAAAATGGTCATGTTCATGCAGTGAGATAGATCATGAACTAAGTTTTCGTGTTTTCGATAAATACCTATAGACCCCGAAAATCAGCACTGAAACTCCAGCGCAAGGGTTTTGTATCCGGGGTGGTAAAGGGAAGCACGCGGAGCATTGGCGAGAGACAAAGCGGTGACCTAATCTGTTTCCACGCGAAACCCTACCTTAGACACCACCTGAACTAAGAGCACCAACCACCCCACGTACTGAAAGACAAAGGCTTAATTTACAATGGCAAATTTCACGCGCTCGGATATCGCCCCTTTCGGAGGGCGCATTTTACGCTGGCAGATATGGCAACAATCCTGACCACCTTCCGCGCGCGGATTTGTGGCAGCACAATGTCTGTGGAGCGCGACCAGCCGCGCAGCAACCGCTTCGTCAAATTGGGAGATCTCTCCGGAAGTCTAGAGATGGGTGCTACCAGTAGCCACAAACCAACGCCGAAACAACCAATGGCGTGTCGCTTGCCATGTATCTATAAAATCGATCTCTTTTTTGTGCAGATAGACCGAAGGCTGGCTGACGCAGTGCCCCGCGCCAGCTTTTACGATAGCATGCGCCTCCAGCACCTCTCTTTGCACTTTTGTGCGCCCCCTGCCAGTGATTAAGGAATCTTGGAAGATGGGTGCCACTGGCAGTCTCTGCAATGTACATATAGTGGCCTCTTCATTGACCAGTG
>JAZHYW010039019.1:0-24834 GCA_037355805.1 Ixodes ricinus | reverse complement strand
CAGCGGCCCCTGTCATAAATGAACTACCCTTTCCGCAAAGGAACTTGATAACCTCGGCCACTTCCTCGGGGCGGCCTATTCTTCCCAGCGGAATTGTGGCAGCAATACTCGCTTTTTCATCGGGGTTCTCCTTAAAGCTCGGCGCCAATAACGGTGTGTCGATGGTATTCGGCAAAACAACGTTGACTCGAATGCCCTGCGAGGCCAGTTCCTTAGCCGCGACCTTAGTCATTGCTACGACGGCAGCTTTGGTCGCGCTGTAGACAGTGCGTCCGGGTTTCCACAACTTGGCCGCAATGCTCGCAACATTGACGATGCAACCGTTGCGAATATTTCCAGTTGTCATAGCTTTCGCCGCCGCTTGGGTGACAAGAAACGTGCCCTGAAACAGAAAAGTTGAACATTCATCCTGCGTAGAAAAGACAAAAATGGTCATGTTCATGTAGTGAGATAGATTATAATTAGGGTTTCGTGTTTTCGGTAAATACCTATAGACCCCGAAAATCAGCGCCGAAGCTTCAACGCAAGTGTTTCGTATCCGGAGGTGGTAAGGAAGCACGCGGAGCTTTGAAAAGAGACAAAGGTGCGACCTAATCTGTTTCCGCAGCTAAGCCCTACCTTAGGCACCACCTGAACTAAAAGCACCTACCACTCCACGTACTGAAAGACTAAGGGTTAATTTCCAATCGCAAATTTCACGCGCTCGGATATCGCCCCTTTCGGAGGGCGCATTTTTCGCTGGCAGAAATGGCACAAGCCGGCCATCTTCCGCGCGCGGATTTCTGGCAGTACAATCTCTGTGGAGTGTGCAACCAACAGCGCAGCAACCGCTTCGTCAAATTCGGGAGATCTCCCCGGAAGTCTAGATATATGTGCTACTGCGCATGCAAGTCGCAGGGCGAGCATGTTCTCTCTGCTCCGATCGGTCGGTTGTGTGCGCGGGTGGTGATGGGAAGTAGGTGCGGTGCGTTGCGTGCATGACGTCTCGTAAAGCCGCTATATCGCGTGGTTCAGGGGATGCACAGGCGGTACTGGACCGTGGCAAATCCTATGCACTGATATCTGCGATATCACGAGGAAGATCAAGAAATAGAACAGCGGAAAATACGAAGAATTAAGCAGACGCAAGGGGTTAGGCGTGTTCATTTTGACTCAACTGATAGTTTACCTTTCTGCATAACATTCGGAAGGTGTCTTCTTGGGGAATACGCAAACAACAGACTAGGCAGTGGCTGTGTATGTTATAATTGCTACGTCTGTGTGTTTATTAAATAATTTCTTGCAACCGACCTCAGCTCCGTCGCTGACAAGCACTGCGTGCCCCGCTGTTCCGGGGTGGCGAACGCGGACCTATTTATATTTGTGACATGGACTCCCTGACTCAGATAATACGATATACATCTGTCGGGTGTTACTTCTGCTGCTGGGCAGCGACAGTATAGTGACTGGTTGTCGGATATTTTATTCTGCTCGTCAACATCGAGCTCGGAAATGCTAGGCGGCGGCCATTTAGAACGACAGACCGTCTCCGGCGGGTGGCTCCAATTATGAGGCTCCATCTTTCGCTTGACAATTTGGTGCGGCTGCCACGCAGCGCTTTTTTCCTCCCTCGCAAATGTTGTAAACTGAGTCCGGATCTACTAGTGAATTCATCATAAGGGTCATCTTCACTGAACACCACTCGAACTAAGCTGCGAACTAAGCTAAACGCGTTTGAGAGCTGCCGCTCTCAAACGCGTTCAGGAGGATGACCATACCTGCAGCAATTTTTTTAATTAGCAAAGTGAAAGTTATGGCGTCAATTGACGACTTGTAGGCATTATCAGAAAACTACTAACTCACCCGATGTTAGAGTTAAGGCTCCATTTTACGGCGTTAAAACAAAAAGAACCCGAAACAAAAACACTCTAATTTTAGCGCGTTTTGAGGGTTTCGTCTCTATTCCGGGACGCATGTTTGCGCCGGCGATCCTCACTCCTGTGGCCAAAGCGTGCAGATACTGCCTCCATCCAAAGCCCCCCCCCGCCCCAGCCCCCGCAACCCTTGTCGTAGAGAGGAATGTGTGGCACCCGCCAGCGGACAGAATTTATGGACTGTTCGAATGAAAACGCAAGATTAAGCATTTATATTTGGTATTACCTCGGCCATGCAAAGAATGCGTAGGAGACCAGTAATGCGTCTTGGCCACGGTAGTGGAGGGCCCGCGGCGCGCAGATGACTTTTGATACGAAACCGAAACCCTTATTTGAAAAGCATCAAAGGAGGAAGCATGCAGGGACAAAAGACATACAGTAAAGTTCTGTGAACTAGCAACCGAAAGTTAATCATGATTGCTAGTTGAAAGAACTGTACTGTCTATTTTCCTACCTACGTCTTCCATTCTTTCGTGCTTTTCAACTAACTTACCAACCCGCTGTAAGTTCACTTTTAAAACCCTTAAACGCTCAGATATTTAGTATTTCTTTTGGACCTTCGTAAAATGCTGCACTATTTTATATATTTTTAAAATTAGTTTGTCTAGTGGTTTTCAACGATACTGAGGAAGTTTTTAACTGAAACCATTCCTTTCATATTTTTTTCCGAAAGAGGTTATTACTCGAATATGACAAATCCATTAATTATATTGAATATTACTAATGTTCCCAAATAAGGCCTTCCGGAAAGGCCAGTACGATATTAAGCTTATTTTTCGCGCGACGCGTGTATTTTTCTTAAAAACGATTTGGCTTACGTCTCTAGAAACAACTTGTATAAATTATGCAATCACATAAGCTGATTTTAAAAAAAAATTCAATGCATTTACACTATTGAGTATTGAGTTTCCAGACTGCTCAGCGCTTGTGTAAATATCGATAGTTTCTGCGCCGTTGTCGTTTCTGCTTGCGGTGACTCTCAGTTCAGTGTTAGTTCTATTTCCGTTTGCTATTTTTAGAAGTACGTGTATATTGTGCGCTCTTTTCATACAGCATTGTGCGCACCGACTGAGCTAAGGAACACAGCTGCGCGAGGGGCGTAACGCAAACACCAGATGACTGAGGACAGTGCCCTCTCTATACTTTCAGTACCTAGAAAATGAGGACAAGGCTCCTCACCCGTCGGCGCAGGTACAAGGTTTTGCGACTAGACGCTCCAGTAAAAAAAAAATGGGGGTAGCGTGGGTCGGCCGACGCGCCGGAACTGCTGTACCTGTGTACTGCTCTACGTGCATGACAGGGATTGTGCACGAACTGAAAACCGTAGCCTCTTTTGAATTGCCGTAGTATTTGTTCAAATGTCTTAGCACAAGGTTGATGGTGCTGGCAAAAACCGGGGAGTGCAGAATTTGTTGAGCGCAAAGTTCGCATGATAAGGTTTGCATTAGGTCCGCTTTATTAACATCCGACTACTCGTAAATATGGTGCTTAGAGCAGCGTACCCCGAATGGGTGTTTACCGCGCCGTAAAAAGTAGTCCCTCGATTTCTGTCTGATGACGTCATAGAAGTGTCTTGCTGTCGCCGGTGGCGATCCTGGCGGCGTCCCAACAACGATGGTGGAAGTGGCAGACGCCTGGTCTGCTGCAGATTACTGTTCAGCTTGACAGCCCTCGGAAGCTTGAGCGACCAGGAGTTGGTATCAATGTAGTCACAATTGTACAGCCGCGTTCAATCGTACCTTTTCCCGGGACTCTTTAACGCCAACCACCAGGACAACGACTTCCAAACATGGCACTCTGATTTTTGACGCATTTTTTGCCACTTCGGGAGCACTTTTGATCTACGGGCGGGACAGCACACTGAAGGCACCAGTTGAAGACGCTTTTATAGGCGCCGCACTCGGTAACCAGACACAGCTACCCTGATTTGTTTTAAATATTTAGTATGATCAAGGTTATGTACATTTTTTTCTAGAGCAAAGGACATTTACTTATTTTAGGGTCCACCTATCGATGGCAGAAAAATATGGTGTGTCAGGAGTTGCATTAAACAAATATGAAAGATACTTCAATATAGAAAACAAATTTCTTCCAGGTGAGTCACTGATAGCTAAGGAGGCGTGACATTGTTTCTTATGTATTCTTACTTTTTTTACTTTCTACTTTGCTATCATATATGATACATCCTAGATGTATGAAAAGTCAATAACCTTGAGATTCACTCGAACAACGTCATCAAAGTCGTCTTCAGGTGTGTCTGTCAAATGGCGCCTTGCACCGATGATGCCTGCGCAGTTCACCACGATGCTCGGGGAACGGCGCACTCCCGTGCTACAGTTTCAAAGAGCGCCTTCACCGACTGCGAGCACCCAACGTCTACCTGGACGGCCAGGTGCTGAGATATGTCTGCAAAACAAGGATTGCGCTCAAGTGAATTCATAAACATGATATGTGATGAATCACTGGAGGAGCATAACCAATTTTATTATATGCTGCGTAGAATGCATTTCATTGAAAGAGCATAAATTTTAAGCAAATATTTAAGAAACCATTTGTCAGCCAAGTACGCAAACGGCAGGCGGGAATTGCGCCTGCTAATACATGTTCCTAATGCACTGTGTCAGAGCATCAAGTGCAAGGTGGACAGCCTAATGAAATGTCGTCTGACTTTGACATACAAATTTGCTTAACTTGTGGAATGCTTTGTTGGTACCTCACGCTCGATCCTCCAAGCAATTCTCACGAATACATGAAAGAATAAAACATAGAGGACGTGGGCGGAAATATAACTTATTTCCTGTTAGCAACCACATAAAATGACACAAAATATAAACAACGCCCCTGAAGAGCCTCGACGTTCTCAAAGAGGGAAAAGAAAATCGGCGAAGGAAAGTGAAATTAACTATGAGTTTAAAGTTTACAAAGCACTACCGTCGCGATGACTTGTCAGTAATCGAGTCATTTCTGGTGTTAGCAATTCGACCTATGTCATTTTCAGTGATTATGAAATTCCAGAAATATTGTTGTTGATAGTCTCCTATTGAAAACGATTCAATATATTTTCTCCCAAATCCGTTGTGCCCGCCCAATACTCTAGTATCAGAGAAATAAATGAGTACAGTGATCGCACGTGCGGCAGTGGACGACGATTGAGTAGAAAAGACTCACTTGAAGCTCTAAGATCCTACCAAGTTGAGTTATCTGACTCAATGGTTAAAGCATCTCTCAGTTTGTCCGATGTACTGAATGCCGCAGCTTAGCACAATTGGATAACCCATTTCTTTCTTCGCACTCTGCGAGCATTTTGACATGTTTAACATTGCACCCTCTGGGACTGTCGCTCTCATTTACCTTTTCCACACATCACACACAAGCGGCGGTCGCGCAGACGACCTGCTGTGTTTCTTGCAGTGATTGCAGGAGCGTGTACGCGCGGCGCAGCGAGGTTGTTCCGGTCGCTCCGGTCACAACGGACGAAGTCGTAGCTAACACGCTCGTTGCAAGTGCCCGAAATAAAGTTCGTGCAGTCTGGAGCTCAAAAAGAAACGGCTGCAGTTTCGCCTGCTTGCCACTCGAGGAACCACGTCGAAGCACTTGGTGCAGGCTCATTGGTTTAAGGGACCCCAAGTCTAAGGTCATCCGCGTATGCTTGAAACATTCCGTACATTGGATTCGCCACTAGTTGTTGTCCAATTCCGACGAGGAACTGGAGCCATCGTCAGAAGACTCGCCGCAGTTTTTAACAGGCGTGCACTCGTATAGGACCAGTCCCAGGCTGTCGCTATGGCTATCGCGCTGATGAGAGGCGCCGATTCAGATAATATGTCGGCGGCACCGGCATCATCAGCGCACTAAAACCCTGTGGTAAAACCTACCGGCGCACCGTCAGCTTGCCGCTAATGCTCCCATTCTCCTACTGCCGAGGAACTCCCGTTTCCGGTAGCAGAAGCGCGTCTCGACCGTCAAAATTACGCCGCGGCTTGTTTTATGGTGAGTGGGATAGGAAGAAAAACTCTACATTTTAATACTTTTCGTGTAGAAGGTAATAAACCGAAACGAAAACAGATGCCTGTTCACGTCCAGTGAAAATTCAAGTTTTATGTAAAAGTTATTTGGCAGCAGTAAGAAGGTCATTTCATGGTTTCTTTAATGATGCCCTCTCCAAGAACTTCGAGCCCTTGAAAACGAAACCCTCGGTTACGCTGCGCTTGAGGTCGAGAGAAGCATCGTTTCTCGCTGAGCATAACGTCTCTTAGGAACGTCATTTGTGAGTCCTGCCAAACAGTACTTCTTTGTATTCTTTACTGCAAAGACTGCAAGGATGGAGTTTCCCTAATGGAAATAATTTCAGAAATTAGGTGTGTGCCAAAGGGCTATGGAGCCAGCATCATCTGCAAAAACAATTGTATAATGTCATCCTCCCTCGGCCTTTCAGAGTTCAAAACTCATTTGAACTGGTCTCCCCTTCAATTCGCTTCATTTTTCTTTCCATTCCACAGTCAATTACGTCTTTTGACATTGAAGATATGTATTACAGCCGAGAACCAAAGCTCATTTTGATTCTGTGATTACTGGGATTCGTGAACACGACATTTGCGATTTTCAAAATTAATTCGGCGTTTCGGTTGAAGGCTTTATTGACCTGAAAAAAGTATTTACTTGAAGTCACCTTTAGAACAATATGAGGGAAAGTTTTACAGACGAAAGAAAGGAGGTGTGTATAGGCTCTTGCCGTGCACCTCTCGTTAGTGAAATATTTCGTCCTTATTGTTAACAGGGCTACCAAATATTGGTTGAACGAGTCCTTTCAGGGTTGTCTGGTGTTTAGGTAAGTCGACGATTACTTGGTTATTTGTCCAGACGTTGTGTCTGCTGACAGCACCTTTGAAGTTTTCGAGACTGTGCAGCGAAAGAAACGTTTACGCAGGAAGAACCTTCAAGGGAAAATTATTTTTTTTAGAATCGCGGTTAAATTCTCACTTAGGTCTTTGTTGGGCCGTCCAGCAGATATCGGAGAACCCACTCCTCTCTTTCACCGGTGCCTATTTCAGAGTCAGTTAAGCATGGCATAGTTAGGTCGCTTTTCGTCTTCTCGTCCCCCAGGTCGTGGGCCCATTTCTCCGAAAGTACCTTAAGTTACAGCATCAGAGGCTGATCAAAGCAGGTCCTATTTTATTCCACCCTTGAGAGATTTATTCGCAGGTCAAAACATCCGCAAGCTGATGACAAAAAGCTCAGGTTGTTTTGCTGTGATTCCCTACACGTACAATTCGGCGAACCGTTTAAGATCTATCGGCCCCAATTTCGACACGAGCGTGTTTTTTTTCCTGTGGTAACAAGATGTGCAAAAAATGTAAATGAGAGCGACAGTCCCAAAGGGTGCCATGTTAAACATGGAAAAACGTTCGCAAAGTGCGAAGAAATTGAGGGTTTTCCAGTTCCACTAAGCTGCGGAAATCAGTGCATTGGACAATCCCGTTTAGCATCAACTCAGAGAACACAACTTGGTAGGATCTTAGGCTTCAATGAGTTTTTTCACCCAATAGTCATCCACAGCCGCACGCGCCATGACTGTACTCCTAATTTCTGTGATTATGGAATACTGGGCGGGCACAACAACAGATTTAGGAGAGACATATTTTAATCATTTCCATGGGGATTGTCAACAAAAATATTTCTGCACGTCCATTTATCACTGACAAAGACACAGGTCGAATTCCTAACACCATCGATGACTAGATTACTACTGACACCTCGATCGTGACGCAGGCCCTTTCATACTTTTAAATGTATACTGTATTTATAGGTAATTTCCCTTTCCTTCAATAATTTTCTTTTAACCCTTTGAGAACGTCAATACCTCCGGGAAGGGGGAGGGGGAGAGAATATATTTTGTGTCATTTTCTGTTGCTGATAAATGAAAGAAGTTCCGTTTCCGTCCCAGTACTCGACGTTTTACCCTTTCATGTATTCGTATCTATTCACCAACACGCTCGTTTTTCATTATTACAAGCAATTCTTATTTTGGCAATTGTCGGCTTTTCAAAATTCTAGTGAGGTGTGAGTCTTCTTAAGTGTTCAGTGCGTATTTTAGTTGTGTTTTTATGAGCAAGGTGGGTAGTGGTTGCTCTCAGTGGGATATGATTTTTTCAACTATTTATAATAGTATTTTGCGACTAAATGTTTGAACTTCCTGATAGTCCTTTGTACTATTCCCATCGTTTTTCAACTATTTTTGTCACAACTTATTGCTTGGCCTTTTTCAATAACATATGATATATTATATTTAATTTTGAGAAAGACATTGTACATACCTTCGATTTGCAGAGGTAAAAGAACCACGTCATTCTGACTAATCTATTTTCAATGGAGCGACCGCCAGCTATACAAAGGACAGGAAGTTTTCAAATCAATTTAAAAAAAGTTAAATCTTATTCGGCAAATTGCATAAGATGAATGGCAAAATGAGTGCAACATACAAATATTGTCAAATGATATAATAATTAAGTGGTTCATGTTTTAAACCACTAAAATATGAACGTACGCTGAGCGACACATTTTACGCGAACATGCCATCGCCGGTTTTATCTTTTTTCTGTCACCATGGGAGGACTGTCATAAACAACGATATTGTTTTGCTTCCTGTGCCATAAAACGGCCATACACCCTTCTCTTCCTATAGTGGCGGAAAGTGATTGGTTGGGTTACAGTACTAACCTAAGCGGTAAATCATGATGTCCGCCAGTACCCTTTAAAACAAAATAAGGAAACCTACGTATAACTATAGTTGCGGAAAGTGCTCGGTTAGTGAACTCTCCTAAGTGATACATTTTTATGCCCGCCAGTGCCCTTTTGAAGCAATATTCGGCCAACTACAGCTGCGGCTCCGCAAGGAGCTTGTTTGGGCTACAACCCCAGGTGGTAAAGTTCGATGACCACCACTAGCCTTTACATTAAAATGCGGCCCCCTATAACTATTGGTGCGGAAAGTGCTCGGTTCGGGTTATAACCTACGTGGTAAATTTTGATGCCTCCAGTATCATCCATAAGTAAAATGCGACCAACAATACGTATACTTGCGAGAAGTGCTCGTTTGGGCTACTAATTTGAATGGTTAAAAAGACACTGACTCCACCCAATTGTTTTTTGCCATGCCATTTAGCATGACGTTAGGAGACTACCCAATCAATATTTTGCTGCAGAGTCACGTATATTTTTTATGGAGCCCCATAAAACTCAACTGTTCGAAACCGAAAAACGAGCACGGAAGCGCCGGTAGTAACGTAACTACACCCGGGCGCGTTTCTTTTTTCTTTTTTTCTCCGCTTTTACAGAGTGTGAAGCAGACGACGACGAAGTTGCATGCACTGTTTGTCGTGCGATTGTTTCGCACTTATATTCCTTCAGCTCGATGTTCTGCGCTTAATGATCGATTGGCCGGTACCACGAACGACAGATTCTAAGTAGCGGCTCCACGTCCGTCGCAACGTTGGTTGTGCGCCGCCATCGCGTCGCCCAGCCCGTTGTACGTTGTCATATGAGAATGACGTGTACATGTACTTCCTGTGATCTGTTAGTCTTTTTTTTCCGATCAACATATTTGCAGCTTTCGATCAACGTACTCGAAGCTTTTTGGGGGCCACAAAAATGGGGTTAATATTATTTTCTAATTTTAATATTGAGAGTGTGCCTGAGGTGACCCACGACTTTGAATATATTTGGTAAACGTAGTTTGAAAGCCATGTAACCCTGGAGAAGAGAGTGAGCGCGACAGAAACCGGCCAGTTCTCGACCTGCTGTTTTCAGGTGAAAATAAATGGAATTTCGAGCGGAAAATTATGCTCTGCGAAGTTGGGCTCTAGTCATGTTCAAATAAAAAGCTTGATAAGCATAAATACCCTCTTAGCATACTTGTACGTAGTTCAACTACTCTACTCAAGTTACTGTAGTTTAACTACTTTTCTGAGTAGTTTAGTAACTTTCAATTGCATTTTTATTTCGGTAATTAGTAGTTTACTTTAATTACTTTTTTGAGTAACTTCTACTTAAGTTACAAATTACTTTCGAAATTTAGTGGTTGTTTTGCCTATCAACAAGCATTCCTGCACAAAGGAGAGAAAATGTTCGAAGATCATCTGATATTTGCAAAGAGGGGGACACCGTGGCGTAGGAAGGAGGAGGGGGAATAATTTGGAAAGTTCGTCGACCCCCCCCCCCCCCCACTGCAACAACACTGCTACGAGGCGCGGGGAGCGAACAGACACGACGCAAGAGAGACCGAATAACTGCGGGATTTGCGTCGAAGACTGGCGTTTCTATGTGTCCCGAAGCTCAAGGGGACTTGACCCTTTTGTAGAAAGGGCTGGTCCCCTCATCTCCCCAACAGTAGAAACTCTCGCCCCCTACAGGAAATGCACACACTGCATCCTCACTCAAAGGAGGCAAAAAATGCAGCACCTGCTCTGAAACTCATGTGCTCCCGTAGTTTATGCTGTATTCGAAGAATCACGCGCTCAAGGGCAACACAAAGATTACCTTTTTGCGTTACCTTTCCTCCCAGAATTCAGCATATTCAGATCTTCAAAAATTCAAAGATCGTTCCAGAAACCTGTAGTACTTCCCCAACGTTTTTATATAAAAAATAATAAACAAGCAGTGTTGGGAAGTACTCTATGTGCATGGTACTTAAAGTACTCCTGTTTAGAAAAATTGTGCCTTTACTTGAAGTAAATTCTCTGAACATGTACTTGTATTTTACGAAGAAAGTAAAACTTCCGGTTTCAATGTACATTCGCCGAATTTCAACAAAGCAATAAATCGACCCCTTCTTGCAATGTCACTAACACCCTCTCACTTTCAATATCATTCACAAATATACGAAGCGTAATTCCAAAATGCGATATATTATCATCGTTCCTTTACGATAATGACTCTGATGTCGTCATCCTTACGGAGACATGGCTGAAACCAGAAATTCAAAATAAAGAAGTGCTGACTAACAGTTCTAACTTTAACTTTTACCGTCGCGATAGAATAAACAAAAGAGGAGGTGGTGTGATGATCGCAGTCAAAAAAGAAATTCCATCATACGTCATTCCAATTGATGGCGATATCGAAACAGCTTGGATTGGTTTTTATTCCTCCTTCCAAAAGAATATCCTGGGCGTTTGTTATCGCCCTCCCGACAGTGCTTCCGAGTTCATTAATATTTTTCATGACCAACTTTATTCCATACGCAAAGATTTCCCAAATGCAAACGTATTTTTATTTGGCGACTTTAACTTCCCACTAATAGATTGGCCCACACTTACTTCACAGGATGGAAAAGAAAGAAACTTTTTGGACGTCTGCCAAAACTTCGACTTAGAACAAGTAATTAATAATCCCACACGTGGGGATAACATTTTGGATTTAGTCCTTACATCTACTCCCGAATTCGTTACATCTGTATCTTTTCATAGCGGGTTCAGTGACCACAAACTAATAAACATTGACATCACCGTTCATACCGAGAGAAAACAAGTCACGACCAAGATAATCCGGGACTACAATAAAGCCAACTTTGCTTCAATTAACGATGCTCTTTCCTTTTTTTATGAATTTTACGTTGATGGCTTTAATACTAGAACAGTCGAGGAAAATTGGCGCCTTTTTAAAACTAAACTATCTGAACTCATCGATACTTTTGTTCCACTAGTTAACATTCGCTCTAACAGTAATCAACCATGGTTTAACAAAACGCTAAAGACATTAGGTAATAAAAAGAAAAGATTATATCGCCTTGCCAAAAATTGCAATGCTCCCATGGCCTGGGTAAAGTATGCCCAATGTGAAAGCGACTACAATTCTTCCATTGCCCTAGCTAAGCAAAAGTACTTTGGTTGTGACTTGCCCTCTCTTCTAACAAATAATCCCAAAAAATTTTGGAAAGTAATATCACCACAGGAATCTCAATCATCAATAACCTTATCAGATGAAGCGGGAAGCCAGTGCGTGATGCTCTCTGTCCTACAGTCTTTAACGAATTCTTTACATCCATATTTACTAGGGAAGACCAATCCAACATTCCATCTGTAACTGACCTTGATTATTCATACATGTCCCCTATTGTAATCACAAGTCTCGGCATCAATAAACTCATAAATAACCTTGATATCTCTACGTCATCGGGTGCCGACAACATATGTTCAAAGATCTTAAAAAACACCAGTGCCATTTCATCCGACATACTGTGCCTATTGTTTCAACAATCATTGTCATCTTGTTGCATTCCCACTGACTGGAAACTTGGGAAGATCGTTCCTATTTTTAAATCTGGCTCAAAATCGTCCGTAACTAACTATCGCCCCATATCCCTAACCAGTGTAGTGTCAAAATTGTTAGAGCACATAGTATTCTCCCATTCCGTGTCCCATCTTGAAAATAACAACTTTTTTTATAAATATCAGTACGGATTTCGCAAAGGATACTCGTGTGAGGCGCAGTTACTTGAATTCACCCATGACATCCACACCAATATGGACTCTGGCTCTCAAACCGACGCTATCTTCTTAGATTTTTCAAAGGCATTTGATCGCGTTCCCCACTGTCGCCTAATATCCAAACTCTCCGCTCTTAATTTAGATTCGCTAACACTTTCCTGGATCCGTAACTTTTTAACCAATAGACAACAATTTACCGTAACAGGCGATTTTCGATCTTGCACTACTGATGTGACCTCTGGAGTCCCACAGGGCACAGTTCTCGGGCCCCTTCTTTTTCTTATCTATATTAACGACCTTCCAACCACTGTGTCATCTACCATACGACTTTTTGCTGACGACTGTGTGTTGTACAGAAACATTAACAATTCAAATGACCATGATGTCCTTCAGAATGATATTAATATAATTTTTGACTGGTGTACCACATGGCAAATGCAACTTAACATCTCTAAATGCAATCTGCTTTCTTTCACTAGAAAGCGTTCAGTCTCGTCTTTCACTTATTTCTTAAATAATGTTCCCCTCCCCTCTGTCCTTTCTTACAAGTACCTCGGTGTACATCTTACATCTAATCTCTCCTGGATCACTCATATTAACACAATTTCCGCTGACTCTTCACGCACTCTTGGCTACTTAAAACGAAACTTAAAGGCCGCACCCGCCCATTTACGTCATCTAGCTTATAATACTTACGTTCGCCCTAAACTCGAATACGCCTCGCCTATTTGGAACCCCCATCAGAAGTACCTAATTAATCAACTAGAATCTGTTCAAAACCGTGCCGCTCGGTTCATATCATCATCTTATTCTCGATTTGTTAGCGTCTCGCTCATTAAACAGCATAACTCTATTCACCCTCTCGAAACCCGCCGCCTAATCTCACTACTTTGTCTGTTACATCGGCTGCATTTTAATCCCGGTCAACCAGGCTCGTTACGTCTAGAACCACCGAATAGAATATCTCATCGTCAAAATAATAGCAAAAGCTTCAAACGCATCTTTGGTTCCACAGCTGCATTTAATAACTCAGCACTTCCTAACGCAATCAAGAACTGGAACGGTCTTCCCGAAGCCATAGTCAACATATCTGATAAAAAATTGTTTCGCAATGCCCTCTCCAATCATTTTTTCCCCCATGATCCCCCACTGCATCCTGAATTTTGCTGTTTTACTGTTCTGTTGCCCTTTTTACTCTGACATTTTTGCGTCAAAGTGAATTTTTTGTATTGTCATTGTTATCATTTGTAATCATTTAGTTTGAATCATTGCTTTGCGGGTTCTTGTCGCGCATGCTAGCATTATAACTTCATTTTACATCCGTTTTCTTTTATCTACATACTTTCGCTTTGCATTCGCTTTCTTTCCCTGCAATCCAAGATTTTTTTCTCTCGGAGCGCGTGTGTGTGTGTGTGTTTTTTTTATTTTTTTTACTTTGTTTCTATTCTTTTGTTCTGATTGATACTTACCCTGAATGTACCCCCTCATGTAATGCCCTTAATTGGGCCTTTGAGGTACCATGAATAAAAAAAAATAATAAAATAAAAAATGCGGTATCGTCGTGTGAAAACGCGCTCTTTCGAGATGTCATCTGGTCATTTCTCTGAGTGAAGTTATGGCGGCTGTAAGACAGATGGAAATAAGTGCCTTATAAGTTGATATTGTCAAATAGCTCGTCAGCGAGAGTAAAACAGCTACTCTGCGGCAACTTGACCTTATACAATATTTGCCGTCATTTCCGTAAAAAACTGATGCACCTCCGATTACCCCTGGAGCAAATGCATACCAGTTAAAAAAACACAGTATAGGAAATGAAAGGGCATCATGAAAGGTTGCGTTAAAAGTGCTTGTACTTTACCTTTAAATATATTGTATTTATATACGTTACTTCAAGTACATTGCACCCGGTGTACTTACAACTTGACTTGAAGTACATAACCTCACATTTACTTCGTACTTTACTTCAAGCACTTTTTAGATGTACTTTACGCTACACTGTAAACAAGCAAACACTATCTAAAAAATCAAGCTCAGACATTGCTAAATTTCAAAGTACAAATGACACATTCGCAGTACTTCACTGACCAAACAAACAAGAAAATACAAAACAATTAGGCACGCAGGAGCAGAAAAAGCTATTAAAGCCTTTCTGTGAAAAAATAAGCCGATTCATTTTTGGCTAGCACAATTTCGCTAACTGATCAGAACCTCTGTACTTTTTTACCATAAAAAACATAAAAGTAACTTCAAAAGTAATTCGCTACTTTTTTACGGTAATTAGTAATTTTCTCAATTACTTTCTATTTGAGTAATTTCTACGCTATTCAAATTACTTTTGACGTCAATACTCAGTAACTTAACTTAATTACTTTTTTAGTAACTTGTACATGTCTGCCTCTTAGTGTCCCCTTTAAGTTTGGTGACCGCCAGCATCCTTTAGAGATATAATTCGTACACGTATACCTATAGTTTGGAAAGTACTCGGTTGGAGTACTGACTTTAGTACCACTGAGAAGTATAATACGTTCAACTATAACTGTATTTACTCAACTCTCTCGTCTTGGTATCTAACCTAAATGGTACATTTTGATGCTGGCCAGTACCATGTAGAAGTAAAATGCGACCATCTATAACTCTAGTTCCGGAAAGTGGCCGGTTGGGCTGCTAACCTAAGCGTTATATTTCGATGGCCGTCAGTACCTGTTCCTACTAAAATGCGGCGACCTATAAAACTAGAATCGGAAATTGCTCGTTTGAGGGACTAACGTAAGTGGTAAGTAAATTCCGGCCAACTATATCTATTGTTGCGGAAAGTGCTTGTTCTGGCTACAAACCTACATGGTTAAGTTTGGTGACCACCAGTACCCTTTAGAAGTAAAACGCAGCCAAATTTAGCTGTTGTTCCGGAAAGTGCTCGTTTTGGCTACTAGCCTAAGTGGTAAATATTGATGCACGCCAGTATCCTTTACAAGTAAGAGGCGTCCAACGATAACTATAGTTATGAAATGTGCTCGGTTGGGTTACTAACCTATGGGGCTAACATTGCTACTCACCAGAAGTAAAATGCGGCGAACTAAATGTGTTGCGGAAAGTATGCTCGGTTGAAGCACTAACCTAAGTGGAAAATGTGATGCCCACCAGTAAGTACCCTTAACAAGTAAAATCCGGACAACTATACCTATACTTGCTGCAATCGCTCGTTCGGGCTACTAACTTAAACGGTAAATTTTGATGTCCGCCAGTACACTTTAGGGGTAAGGTGCGGCCAGCAAACTATAGTTGTGAAAAGTGCTCGGTTACTTACTGTCCCTAGTGGTAAATTTTGATGCCCGCCACCTTTAGGAGTAAAATGCGAAAAGGCACCAGTGTCGTGTTGGCGCTAACAGTGTCGCAGGGCGTACGTGTTTATGAATGGTACAACCACGTGGCGCTAAGTTTCGTGCTCCATAAAACATTCCTGCATTACACTCGGACAATACTAAAGACCCCTCCCCGCGCAGTGTAGAGCATGAACGTGAGTTGAGACCAAAATGAAACTATGACAAGTTACCAGGCAGAGACTGGGCCGTGGTTCTCGCAGTTTCCAAGTTGATGTCCGCCACAACGACCAGTGCCCCTTCACTGGCAAGAGCGTTGCACGTTGACTTTCCAATACCGCTACCACCCCTATGACTACTGCGGTTTGGCCGGCAAAAGGCAGAGAAGAGCTCATCATGGTGTCAGTGAGTGTTCTGTGGCAGCGAGACCGCTCACAATGCAGTTCCCTCGATTGAGCAGCATTTTACATTCCCTCTGCAGCTGTACAAATAGAGGTCGCGGAGCTAGTTTACAGCTGGCTAACGACAATGAGGCGCCCTCCTGTTGTTTTATGTCGAACGACCTGTCTAATTTTGTTGCAATACAATACAGCGTTTCTAATTATTCTACTAAATAGGCTAATAACCACGTTTTTATATGTAGAGAAGAGCTACGCAACTCGTGACTATTTCTTTGTTGTTGTTATTTCGTATAACTCGAAATGTTAAAGTGTTTATATGAGAACGAAATAAGAAATGCAACAAATATTTCACAACAAAAATGTCTCGGAAGTTAAATATATATGACGGTTTGTTCGTTCGCAAAGAGCCGCTAAATATGCTCTCAATGACGTACTATTTATCTTTTGAACGTGGGAACAGTCTAATTTATATGTAATGATGCCGGCGCCTGAGATCGACAGGGAAAAGGGAAGAGCTCATCGGCTTCCACTGTTTATTTAGATTGGCAGGGCAAAATACATTTCTTACAAAAACAATTGGGTTTCACAACACCTCAATACATAGCCAAAGCTCTTTCCTTTTGATATTCCCGAAAGTTGACGTAGTATTCTAATTTCTAGGAGCAAAAGTATTTTTCTTCAACATTCTAAAACCGAACATGTTCGTGAACGCAGAGTATGTTTTATAAAATAATTAAACATGTTGAACAGTTAGTTCACACAAAATAAGTTTGCTTGATCTAAAAAAAAATTAGCGACTTTTTTCCTTATTATTATCAGCTAGGAAAACATGGCTTCAAATGAACGCCTTTAATATAAAATTATTCAGCAGTCAGATTTTTTTGAGCGTATAATAACTCAAACTTTTTCTGTCTGCAATATTCCAAATACATGTTATGTATCTGCTGTAAAGGGCAATTTACAGCTACAGCTGGTCAACTTTTTTTAGCATGCATTACCTGGTTATAATGTTCGTAGATATTCTCGCTAAAGTTATAGCTATCTCAATCTTTAAAACAAATTTATAAATTTGGTTAGCCAACACGTAATATTTGTTGTTTGCTTTCAGTCACTAACAACTGAAAAATAAAGGGGTTTGCAAGCCACATATATTCTCACGAGCGACAATGGATGAGGCGATGATAAGTGAAGAAACTAAACGTTTAATGGGGCGAACTTGTGCCCAAAACAAAAGTAAACAGAAGATAACAGTGGAGCGTCGCGGGCGTCGATGGCGGCTTACCAGCAGGATCGTACGCTGGGGCGAGACTGACTGCAGGTCGCCACGCGGAGCCCCTTATGCATGCGCGTTGGCTTCTGGAACAATCGGACAAGAAGGTTCGGCGACTAGAACATTCAGAACTCGATCAGACAAGAATGTTCTCGAACTGACGAGAACGCAGTGTTGAAAGAATAAATAAAAGAACATTCCACTGAGTTAAATCGAACCTAGATTTTCAGCGCGACAGTCAAGCGCGGCAACCACTCGGCCACGCTGGCGGTCACTCGCCGACGCGCGTGGCATTACTCCCCCCTTTAAAAAGGCGTCGTCTCGATGCCACGTAAAAAGGCAACTAAACAGAGCAAGACAAACAAAAGAATGGAAAGATGCGGAGGCTGGCATAACACAATCCTCTCAAGCGTTACACAAGATCACAGTTCGCAGTCATATCGCGCGTAGTACGGCTTGAGGCGCACGACGTGGACGACTTCCGGTCGTGGAGGGCGGCGTGATGAAGTCCGTGTTCCATCGGGCATCACCTCGTAGTTCAGATCCCCGAGTCGACGAAGTACTTTGTAGGGTCCGAAGTAGCGCTTAGGAGTTTCTCGCTTAGACCGCGTCGTCGTATTGGGGTCCAAACCCACACACCGTCTCCGGGCTTGAGGCAAACGTTTATCCGGCGAAGGTTGTACCGGGTAGCGTCGACACGTTGTTGATCTTCAATTCGGAGTCGTGCGAGCTGGCGAACTTCTTGGGCTCGTTGAGCAACCACCTGGGCGTCTGCGATCCCATCGTCAGCTGGTTCGTGGGGTAGCATCGCGTCGAGCATGATCGTTACTTTTCTGCCATGCACCAGCTGACACGGGGTTACTCCTGTGGTCTCTTGCACCGCGGTGTTGTAAGCAAACGTGACGTAGGGTAACACCTCGTCCCATGTCTTGTGCTCTACGTCGACACGAATGGCGATCATGTCGGCGATAGTTTTGTTTAGCCGTTCTGTTAATCCATTTGTCTGCGGATGGTACGCAGGGGTTCGACAGTGACCGGTCTCACTGAGACGAAGGATCTTTTGCACCAGCTGGACCATAAACGATGATCCACGGTTTGTGATGAGGACTTCAGCGGCGCCGTGCCGGAGGAAAATGGATTCGATAAAAACTTGGCGACTTCAACAACCGTACCTGATGGAAGGGCTTTCGTCTCGGCGTAACGTGTGAGATAATCGGTCGCGACGATTATCCAGCGGTTTCCCGACATTGACGGCGGAAAAGGGCCAAGTAAATCCATTCGGATCTGCTGGAATGGCGTGGACGGGGGAGAAATCGGATGCAGAAGTCCTGACGGCTTCGTCGGTGGTTTCTTGCGTCGCTGACACTCGTGGCGTGATCGAGTGTAGAGGTGAACGGTCTTCTGTATCCTCGGCCAGTAGTACCTTTCTCGAATCCTGGCGAGCGTCCTGCTGTAGCCAGGGTGTCCAGCTGTTGGGTCGTCATGGCAGCCTTGGAAGATTTCTTCTCGAAGGCTGGAAGGAATAACCAAAAGCCATGCTGTGCAGTTGTTGACGAAGTTTTTAGAGCGCAGCTCTTAGGCGCCCGTTTCCGGCTTTAGCGGCGTCGCCGTCGGCGTCGGCGTCGGCGTAACCGCGCGGTGCATGATGGTAATTTTCCCGCTAAATTTAGCGGAAAATTTTCCCCGCTAAATCTAGTGGAAAATTTTCCCCGCTAAATCTAGCGGGAAAATTTTCTCCGCTAAATCTAGCGGAAAATTTTCTCCGCTAAATTTAGCGGAAAATTTTCCCCGCTAAATCTAGCGGAACATTTTCCCAATAAATCTAGCGGAAAATTTTCTCCGCTAAATCTAGCGGAAAATTTTCTCCGCTACATCTAGCGGAAAAATTTTCCCGCTATTTCTAGCGGGGAAAATTTCCTCGCTAGATATAGCGGGAAAAATTTTCCGCTAGATTTAGCAGGGAAACTCCCCCCTCCTCGACGTCACGTGAACCCCAGGCCACGTGACCCCCCCCTCCCTGAGGTCACGTGACCCCCCCCCCCTCCCCGTGCCTTCCCCTGCTCCTCAAGAGCTGCGCTCTAATTCGGCGTTACAGGGAGTTGTAAACGGCTTTCATTCTTTTTTGTACAGCACCCCTTGCCGTATGGAGAAGGTAGGCAGGATTCGTAAGAAAACATATGGAACCGTACTAGCTTGTCCCTCTAGGTGCTCGATGAGCGCTCGAAGTCCAGGGTCGTCTCGCTGGAGTGCTGCCATGTTGCTGACATCCAGAGAGCCGAGGAAACACTCATCGTCGTCATCTTCGATGCAGGCAGGACTGGCCTCGACTGGGGCCCTTGACCGGCAGTCGGCATAATTGTCCTTCGGGCCGGACTTGTACACCACGGTCATGTCGAACTCCTGTAGTCACAGGCTCCAGCGGGCGAGGCGTCCGGAGGGGTCCTTCAGGTTGCGAGCCAGCAGAGCGAGTGGTGGTCCGTGACGACGCGAAAAGGACTTCCATACAAATATGGGCGGAACTTTGTTATTGCCCAGACGACAGCAAGGCACTCATTTACAGTCGTTGAGTCGTTCGTCTCCGCCTTGGACAGCGTCCGACTCGCGTATGCGATGACTCGCTCTGCCCCGTCTTGCATTTGGACTAGTACCGCGCCAAGTCCGGTGTTACTGGCGTACGTGTGGATCTCTGTTTCAGCGGACTGGTCGAAATGGCCAAGAATCGGGGGCGTTTGGAGTCTTTGTTTGAGCTCATCGAAACCGCTGGTGATCTTCTGTCGATTCAAACTTCACGGCGTCCTTCGTGAGGTTCGCCAGGGGTGCAGAGAGCTTGGCGAAGACCCGAACAAATCGTCTGTAGTCACAGGGTCCGAGGAACCTTCTCACGGCCTTCATGTCAGACGGCGGCGTAAATGCAGCTACGGCGCGGGTCTTCTCGGGGTCAGGAAGAACACCTTTGTTGTTCACGACGTGGCCAAGGAACTCAAGTTCACCATAGGCGAATCGACACTTTGTTGGCTTGAGTGACAGGCCAGCGGTTAGATGGCTTCAAGCACGGCTTGAAGTCGTCTCAGGTGTTCGTCGAAATCCCGTGAAAATACCACAACATCGTCCAGGTAGACGAGGCAGCTCTTCCATTTTAGACCTGCCAGCACGGTGTCCATGACACGCTGGAAGGTGGCTGGTGCTGTACAAAGTCCGAACGGCATCACTTTGAATTCGTACAGTCCATCGGGAGTGACGAAGGCAGTTTTCTCCCGGTCCCGTTCGTCGACTTCAATCTGCCAGTAACCACTCTTCAGGTCCATCGACGGAAAAATTGGGAGTAGCGCAATCGGTCTAACGTATCGTCGATGCGGGGGAGCGGATAGACATCCTTCTTCGTCACAGCGTTCAGTCGACGATAGTCCACGCAGAACCGCAGGGTCCCGTCCTTCTTCTTTACAAGAACTAGGGACGCCCACGGACTTCTGGAGGGTTGAATGATGTCGTCGTCGAGTATTTCCTGGACTTGATCTTGAATCACCTTCCTTTCTTTTAAGGAGACTCGATAGGGCGACTGGTGGACAGGTTGCGCGTCGCCGTCGGTAATTATGCGATGTTTCGCCATTGTTGTTTGGCGAAGTTTCGATGACGTGGCAAAACAATCCCTGTATTCGGCGAGGAGATCAACCAGTTGCCGGCGCTTAGAAGCTGGGAGCTCGGGGTCGATGTCTAGTTGCGGCGGCGACGTGCCCTTCTGCTGTGATGACGAGGTTTCCTCAGAGAGTGTGGTGACGACGGCTGGCGCCTGGACCTCTTCGACGTGGCCCACGGTGGTACCCTTCGGTAGGAGCTGTGGCTTCCCTATTGAAAAATATTTCTTACCGGAATGTCATTTCCAGTAAAAGTCTTTTTACTGGATTATGGGATTTTTTTCACTTCCAGTAAAGCCACAAGTTTACTGGAATGTCACCGGATCTTTCCTGGAATGTCACCGGTCGTTTTCCAGGAATGTTACCGGTTTTTTACCCGAATGTCACCGGTATTTTTACCAGAAGGTCACCGGATTTCTACCGGAAGTTTATTTCCAGTAAAAATCTATTTTACTTGATTATGGGACTCTTTTCGCTTCCAGTAAAGCCACAATTTACCAGAAGATAACCAGATAATAATATCTTTATTATCTTTGAAAACATACATGTGTGCGTGGTGGCCCACGAAAGCAAAGATGCTTGTATGTGAGACCAGGCAGCCAATAAAATACCATGACACAGTGAACACTGGAGAAACAAAACAAACAAACAACAATAATGTAGGAATGTGGGCAACGAATACGCACTAAGTAATTATATAATTATTAGTGCGCGGAGCGTGAGGCACCATTCTCTTACATTTTGTTTTACCGCACGAACGGATGATATGTTCAGCAAAGACTCTGGCAAACTGTTGAAGATTGGCCGGAATTCACCGTGTTTTTTTTTTCGAAAGTCAACGGAAGGCACTTAGGAGGAAGCCTGTGAACCGTGGTTGGTGTATGTTTACCAGATGCTGGACGATTCGGTAACAATTAAAGTGGTTAGTCCACATAGACCTGAAGGTTTTATGTATCTATTTAACCGGGTCGATACCAGTGAACCAATTTGCACAGCTGTAGACAAAAGCAATCAGACCAAATAGGAACAACCGAGTTCTTTGTCGCAAAAGATATCTTTCAAGGTACTCACAATGCCGCTGGGTAAATTCCTAGACGTACGGTAATAAAACCGCGCAGGTGCACCACACGGACACACACGTATGCTCTCAGTAGCACGTTTAGCGAAAACCACGAACGCGCGAAACGAACATCCGCCGCCGTTGAGAACTTACGGGCACAGATCACGATGTCGTCCCTGATGTCGTCGTCGCGGGTGCACCAGGCGTCAGTAGCAGGCTTAGCGAAAACCACGAACGCGCGAAACGAACATCCGCCGCCGTTGAGAAATCCCGGGCACACTCACGATGTCGTCCCTGACGCCGCCGCCGCGGGTGCACCAGGCGTCAGTAGCACGCTTAGCGAAAACCACGACCGCGCGGAACGAACATCCGCCGACGTTGAGAAATCTTGGGCACAGTCTTTTTCGCTCGTTGCATGCTTCTGAAGCCGGACGGACAAGGAGGCGTAAGAAACAGGTCACTGAAAGATATTTTCTTTTCATCTGCACACGCAGCTGCTCTGAAAGATACAGGTCGCACACATGAGACGAGAATCCGAGACTGAGCGTTCGTTCCTGGCCGGCCGTTGCTCGTTGACAAACAAAGAAACCGGTTTTCTTTAAAAAAAAGTCAGCAAAACGACCTTCTCGCATTTTCCTCACGACCCAATGCGAGGGAGAGAGGTGCGTGGGGACTCGTCTTTGGTGCGAGGCACCAAGGACGCCCAGTCCCCGGCTCACCTCGGCTTCCCCTCCCCTCGCGTCGGCTTTGAGTGAAGTTCGGTAAACAGGGAAGCGAGTCACCCGTTTCGGGTAAGATTAAAACCGGGTCGTCTGGGAAACGAAAGTGGCTGCCGGTGACATTCCAACAAACTTTGGAAACCCGATGCCGATGAAATTTCAGCGAAATCTGTTTGACGGCAAATAATCTCGCACAGACTGCAGGTAAACTGGTTTCGGATGAAAACGGGAGAAGGTGCCCACCTTTTTGGATCGTCAAAACAGTTCGCTGCACGCACTTCTTGAGAGTTGCAACGTCGTCCCGAGCTAAAACTCGCACTCACGAGAATGCCGCCCGAGTGGTCTCGTACCTTCTGTGGCCCCGACTTTTGCCTGTCGCAAATAGCAAGATGCCGGCGATCGCTGCTCACCTTTTTGGATCGTCAAAACAGTTCGCTTCACGCACTTCTTGCAGGATTGCAACGTCGTCTCGAGCTAAAACACGCACTCACGGGAATGCCACTGCATTGGCGGCCACCATTACAAACTCAGTCCCCCTGCTCGTCTTGGCTTCCTTGTCTTTAGCCGTTCCCCTTTCGTCGGCTACCAGTGAAGTTCGGTGTCCGGAAAACGAGAGTGGCTTCCGGTAGGATTCCAGCGACGGGTAATCGAAAGTGGTTCTGGCAAAACTTTCCGCGAAAGTGTCTTCCGGTAATATTTCCACCACAGACTGGTAAACGACGCTGGTTTCTGGTGAAAATGAGTGGAAATTAACCCGTTTCCACTGAATGTCGCGGGAAGTTTTTCCCAGATTTTAACCAAAAGTGGCTCCGGTAAAACGTACACCGGAATCTGGTAACTGAAAGTGGCGGCCGGTAATATTTCCACCAAAAAACTGGTAAACTACGCTGGTTTCTGTGAAAATGAGTGGAAATTAACCCGTTTCCACCGAATGTCACTGGACGTATTTGCCGGATTTTTCGATAGGGTTCTCTCGAAAGTTTGTCACGAGAACAGTTGTACGTCCTTCTTGGAGATCTGTTACGCCTCGTACGACGCCAATTCCTTTTTCAAGGAGCAGTTAGACGCTGCCTTCCAGAAGAGCTTCACCGTGCATGGCTGCGGCGGTTATGACGGTGACGAAAACACCCGACCGCGGCGGCAGATTCACATGGTTGGCAATAACTCGGATCGCGGATGACGTCGTGTTCGCCTCCACCGGCGGCAGAACAGGCTTTAGCAATGTCAACTGGTTTTCCTCGAGGTCGATGACGGCGCCATACTCGCAGAGAAAGTCCATTTCGAGGATAGCGTCCCTCACACAGTCTTGCAGAACGACGAACTTCACAGGGCACGTCTGACCGTGGATCTCGACGCAAGCAGTGCATCTTCCGACTGCTGTAATAAGGTGTCCTACGGCGATTTGTATTTAAGGTCCATCCCACGGCGTCATGACTTTTCGAAGGTGGTGGGAGAGCCTGTCACTGACCACTGACGACTGAGTAGTCTGCTCAGGTGTCCACGAGTGGTGATGCGTCGTGGCCGTCAATGACGATGTTTAGGTTGTTGGACACCGTTGCAGGCGTGTCGTTGTGATGCGTGGCGTCGAGAGAGTGGGAGCGCTCCGGCGTTCCTTGAGGCTCTTCGGTCGTCTTCGGCAACGCCACCTCCAGGCGTTGCCGCACTTAGTTTTCCCGGCGACGGAGCGGAGACAGGCTCTCTCGGCGGGGTCGTGGCGCTGGAGACGCTGAACGTCGTGGCGATGGGGAGCGGGATTCACGGCGTAGAGACGGTGCTGAGGTGGGCGAGCGTCGGAGGTACTCCTCGATGTCGCGGGGGCGTTCGCCGTACATCGGGCGCGGGTCGTTCAGGTAGAACCGACGTAGTCCCAATTGCCGGTAGGGACCACGGCGGTAGATATGGTTTGCGACCCCGTAGTGGTAGCACGACGGTCGTCGATCGGCCGTTCTCCACACGTCGGTCTTCCTCGGCGAATGTCGCTCCGGGCGGACGTCCTGGACTTGTTCTTCTTGGCGTTGAGGAAAACATCGGCATCAAAGGG
>JAZHYW010039016.1:0-40284 GCA_037355805.1 Ixodes ricinus | reverse complement strand
CGTCGTCGCCACTAACCTAAGGGTGAGTGTATGCAGATTGGCACTGGGAGCACAAGGAAAGACACCAAACGAGAGAGTACATAAGGGACATGGGCTGGTCACCTTTGGAGCAGAGAGGCAATTAGTAAGTGTAAATTTGAACGAAGGTCGACCGAAATAGATGATACGCGGTGGGCACGGAAGGTATTCAAGTATCTAGACATGAAAAGTTTCAAACACAAAATGGACAAACCGAACCCGAAAGCTTACATTTAAATACATTCACACTCGTGATGGGCCTGAGCAGACTACTTCAATAAAGAAGGGAGTGAAAGAGGCAGAAAGAAATATTTGGGAGGGAAGAATGCAGGAAAACTCAGCTCTAACAATATACAAGAAAAAAAAAAACAGGATATAATAAAGGAAAATATTTTTGACAATTCACTGGGAAGTTTTTTGCTGTTCGAGGCGAGAAGGGGAGTTTAGATTACGAGGACGTATAGGGCTAAATTTCATGATGCAGACACATTATGTGGCCCCTGCCATAATGAAAGCGGGACACCAGAGCACTTGGTTTTGGAGTGCCCGGGGCTTCGCCCTGCCCTTACTGAAGGGGTAACGGATTTCGCCGGGGCTCTGCGTTTTGTTGGGGACGATGGAAGGACGGAAGAGAAAGGGGTTACAGTCAGAAAGAGGCGATTGGAAGATTAATGGAAATTATAAAGGGAAAATTGAATGATACACAACTAACTAGCACAGCTGGGGACAGGCGGGATTGAGAAAAATTGGGACTCCCTTCCACCTGGCTCCGGCCCAAAGTCTCAACCCTGTCTCCCAGTGGGTCCGGTGCTGGGGTAACGGCGACAAGGTTTGACCAGAGGAAGATATGCGACTCCTTCGCCGGGGGGAAGAGGCAGGGGGATGATGTTTTTTGTTTTTTTGCCCGATCCCCCGAAGGTCATCCTGGTGATATCCCACAATGCCTGGTGAGAGTTAGGGGGGGCGATTGGTCTTTGGAGGGCGGGAGAAATCATATGTTGGTCTTTTTAGACTTAGGCTAGGTGGCGCAAGCTACCGCCCGTTACAAAAGGTAGAGCAATTAACATCCATCCATCCAACATCTATCCGAGCCCAAGCAAACCGGTAAACGATGTCCTCGACACAGAATAGGCCCTAACTTTTTCTCTAGCACACGGATCAAAACAAAGTGTGATTCGGCAGAAGATCTTGTGGTCATCTTGAAATTCCGGAGCATTAGAAAACGAAACTTACACACTGAAAAACCAAAGGTTGACAAAACATAGAGTTATTTCAGTACTTCTATTTCTTCTTCTTGTGACTGAATTGTGACTGAAAACGTAGGCTCTTACCGCTTTACGGTATACTTCTTGTTTTCTTCACCCACCTACCATTATGAGAATGTCAGATAAATACTGTCTTTATAGATGACCCTTATGTGCCATTTTAGCGCATACAACATACTAAGAACCAGAGCTTTCACGGGCGCTCTGCAGTGCACTCTGGTGCGCTGACAGCAGCCTAATGTGTAAAGTCAACAGGTCAATTTCCGTACTCGGGTTGGTGCGTTTTTTATAAACGACACATCGCCTAGATTTCTGGGGGAGGAAGAGGATGAGGAGGGGGAGGCAGGTCTAGGTAGACATCTGAAAGTGATTCACGTACTAAGCATTAGCCGGCTCCCAGATTTGCTTACCAGGTAAGTGTGAGGCAAATCCGTGAATTGTTGACTACGTGTTTTCTGAGCCTCAGCACACCTCTCCTCTCCCTCCCCGTAAACCACGTGGCATTCATAAAAACGCGACCAATCGGAGCGCCGAAGGCGGCCTTTTGGCTTACTCCTAGTGTTTTCTTCTTAATTTTTTCCCCATGCGCTTCGCGGACAAAGCAGAATGTGCGCCACAACACCTTTACTCAGGACAGTACCTATGTGCGACAGTGCAGGTGTAGTGCAGGTCACGTGACTGCCTTCAAAAAGCAGTTCGTGAGCACTTCGTCATGGTGCCTGGATCGCGTGTCCATTGGTGTACTCCTCGTGTCCTAAAAAGTGGCCCCTCGATTCCAGCCTGATGACGTCACAGACGCTTCGCGCTATCGCCGGCCGCGATCCTGGCGGTGTCACAGAAACTATAGTGGATATAGCAGACACGTAATATGCTGCCACTGCCACACACGACTACGCTGGTACCGTTTGACGGGACTTCGGGTACCGACTGCTGGGATTACGAAATCTAACAACATGCTATGCCGACATCTGTGACATAATCTGTTGCCGCTTCGGAACCACCTTTCATGTATGGGTGAGGTAAAGTACTAAACACACTAGTCAAGACGTGTTCCTTGCAGCGTATACCTCAGCTGAGTGACGTCATTATGCTGAATTTGTCCATTGACTTCCTTCACTCGCAGGGAACGTTCCTGATCGATCGAGCAACGGTGAGGCATATGCTGGCCAACAACGTCACGGACGGCGCCATCGTCAACATCGCGAGCATCACCGCCAAAACTGGCTCTCCGATGCTACCGCCCTATACTGCATCCAAGGGCGGTGTTGTATCCCTCACCAAAGCTGTAGCCCTTGAGGTGGCCAGCAAAGGAATCCGCGTCAATGCCATTCTGCCTGGTCCAGTAGACACGCCCATGACCCAAAAGTTGCCTAAGGAATTTGTGGACAAGTTAATTGAGGAAACTGCTTTTAAGCGCATAGCACAGCCTCTGGAAATATCCGAGACGATTGCGTTCATGTGCAGTCCGAAGAGCAGCTTCATGACGGGAGCGGCCATCGACGTCACAGGAGGAGTAATAGCCTAATCTTTTTACAGGCAAATAAAAGATTCGTAAAAGCTGTGAAGCTGAAACACAGTAGCGTGCATCCTTCTTTTCTTTTTTCTTTTGCGATGTATGACAGGCAAATTGAAGTTAAACACTGACCCTAATGCATGTCATCTCGGAAAACTGAGTGTGGTGTCGTAAAGGCAAGTTCAAAACTATGAGGCTAAAACTTGGGCAAAAACGGGTGATGATGCGACATATAGTCAACAACTTCGTGAAAGAGTTGTGTCCACAGCCTCTTCCAACAGCTGGACAACGATAGTTAAGATTGTAGTAGTTGTTGCTTGCTCTTTGAACACAAAAAAAATCGTCATGAACGAGCGTCAGAAACGGAGGTCAGAAACGACCGTCCGAAACGTGCATCAGGAACAAGCGTAGTGAACGAGTGTTACGAAAGAGCGTAGTAAGCAAGAATCGTGAATGAGCACCATAAACGAGCGTCATTAACGAGCTTTGTACACACAAATTACAAACACAAACAAACAAAAAATAAATCAGCAGAACCCATCCTTTGGGAATGATTATCTACGTTAATGCGAATAGCATCAAACGGTGCGGAGTTATGCGCGTTCGTCAGGTGGCCGGCACACTCTAGATACGCCAGCCCACTCTTGAGGCGATTCTAAATTTGTTGACACTTTCACAGCCGTGCGCACGATCTCCGCAGCCCAGCACGTGCGTTTGTGTCACTTAGGAAGGCGAGCAAAGCACGCGCCATACGCACAAACACTCAAAATGGTACCGACCAGACTTTCTGGCGTCTCAGCTAGTCTCAACCAACGGTACTTTAAACGGTTGTTTATATCTTTACCATAGGACGCGCTTTACAGCGCTGTCACAGCTACCGGTGCGCGCGTTCCATGCACGAGGGCTCATTCCGCTCTCGTGAGGCTGAGCACGGCTGCTACATCACCCTCTCCCGAGCGCGGGAGAGGGTGAGCTAGCGGCCGTGCTCAGCCTCACGAGAGCGGAATGAGCCCTCGTGCATGGAACGCGCGCGCACCGGTAGTTGTGACAGCGCTGTAAAGCGCGTCCTATGGTAAAGATATAAACAACCGTTTAGAGTGCGTTGAATGACTGCCTTCATAGCTCTGTGGTTAGCGCGTCTGCCTGCTGATCAAAGGGTCAACGGTTCGAATCCCAGCCGGCGCCGGTCTTTTTTATTTATTTATCGACCCGCGGCGTAAGAGGTTAGATAGCCAGATAGATAGATAGATAGATAGATACATAGACGAAAAGTGCGTGAAGTATCCAAAGAATGCTATTCGCATTAAAAACAAACGAACGAAAACAAAAATAACAGTGTAGGTTGTGCAGGACATCCTGCACTCTTAAAAAATGCTAGTAATATTTACTAGGTAAAATTTAGTACCGGTTACAAGATCAAGAAGCTAGCAACGGTTACTAACCTACCTAGTATATTTTACTATCTTTAGCTTGTAACTTGCACTAACTCTAACATGATCAAGGTGGCGCTAGTCAGCGTCTAATGCAAAATTGACAAAATTATCATTGCTGGGACATAATTCTTTTCACGCTGGCTACATTCACATTTGCACAGCATTTTGTCACATCTGCACAGGTATTATACATGTAACATAAATAAGGACTTTGAACCAGTCTTGTACACGTTACTAAAAAAGTAATCGATTACAATTATTACTACTCTTGGCTAAAAGGTATTCGATTAGGTTACTTGATTACTCAACTGCAAAAGGTATTGGACATTACTTTAAGAAGTAACCGTTACTTTTCCGATTACTTTATTGTGTGAAGACTTACATCTTTAGAGCTCATAACAATGAACTACTTCCAACCAGTCTTGTACACGTTACTAAAGAAAAGTAATCGAATACAATTACTATTACTCTTGGCTAAAAAGTATTCGATTAGATTACTTGATTACTCGACGGCAAAAGTAATTGGACATAACTTAAAGAAGTAATCGTTACTTTTCCGATTACTTTATTGTGTGAAGACACATCTTTAGCGCTCATAACAATGAACTGCTTCCAACCTACATTTCACATTTGCACAAGTATTGAAGAAGAAAAACTGGCTCCCCCTCCGTGGTCGTTGCACCTTCACAATGCGGACACAAGCATAGAATTCGTTTGAAGACGTTTAATGATTTGGGTGTCTGCCATGTGTGTGTGTGTGGGGGGTGGGGGAGGGGGGGAGCGGAGGGGGTTCTAGATCTTGTTAAGCTTGAGCAAGGGTTGTCGCTCAAAGTTTGCGTCGCTCATTTTACTATTCACACAAAGAGCAGCAGCTCCATGATTTGAAACGGATCATGGGTAGTATCGATTAGCGGAAGAGATCGCCCCGACCACTTCTCAACTCGAAACATTGCTTGTCACAAAGACCACGTAGGGGAAATGGGGAAATATTTCAATTGCACCTTTTGTTATATTTTGCATCCGCTTGAAGGCATTCTTCGGTTCTGGTTTTCCTACGGGCTGCGAGTAGGTACCCTAAGCAGGATTTTTTATTTTTTTATTTCTGTGTGTGTGTGCGTGACGGGGCTAGTTTGAACGAAGGACTCACAAAGCTACATTCTGCTTCCTCAAACTTCGCCCTGAATGGCCTTTGTCACGCACTGTAGCTCTCTGGGGCTTCAGAATCGCAGTCCCAGCTCGAAAAAGGAACAGGCATTCCACAGAAACTATACATAGAAAGGGGTTGACTTCGTTTCCTACAGATCCGCAAAAATCTTTCTTTTTCCGTTAAAAAAAAAAAGCCAATTTTATTTTTGTCATTTAATACAAAAAGGCGTGTGCCCGGGGTGGGGGGGGGGGTGGTCCCGTCGAAAAATTGTAACGGTTACAAGTAATTTTATTACTTCAAAAAGTAATCAGATTACTCTTGTGATTACTGCCTAATAAAAGTAATCAACTGATTACAAAATTACTCCAAAAGTAATCGATTACAAGTAATTTGATTACTTGTAATGCGTATGGTACAAGTCTGCTTCCAACCCATATTTCGCATTTTCACAAGTATTGAAGAAGAAAAAACGGGTTCCCTCTTCGTGGTCGTTGCACCTTCACAATGCGGACACAAGCATAGAATTCGTTTGAAGAAGTTTAATGATTTAGGCGTTCGCCAATTGTGTGTGTGTGTGTGGGGGAGGGGGGGGGGTTCTAGATCTTGTTAAGCTTAAGCAAGAGTTGTCGCTCAAAGTTTGCGTCGCTCATTTTCCCACGTTTTCTTGGAATCTCTGGTTCCAAATAAAAGGTATTTTGTTTTCTTGCTCTATATATTTTCTTGTACTGGCAACCAAGAGGCCCTTACTCTCTTTCGCACACACACGCGCTTCTCCAGATATTATTCACATGTGGATGAACTCGCATGTTATACAAAAGAGCAGCAGCTCCAGGATTTGAAACGGATCATGTGTAGTATCCATTAGCGGAAGAGATCGCCCCGACCACTTCTCAACTCGAAACCTTGCTTGTCACAAAGACCACGTAGGGGAAATACGGGATCTTGACGTGTATTTGAACTGGCTTTGTTATACTTTGCATCCGCTTTAGACATTCTTCGGTTCTGGTTCTCCTACGGGCTGCGAGTAGGTACCGTAAGCAGGATTTTTTTTTTAATTTCTGTGTGTGTGTGCGTGAGGGGGCTAGTTTGAACGAAGGACTTACAAAGCTACATTCTGCTCCCTCAAACTTCGCCCTGAATGGCCTATGTCACGCACTGGGGCTTCCTGGGGCTTCCCACTCCCAGTCCCAGCTCGAAAAAAAACGGACATTCCACAGAAACTGTACATACAAAGGGGTTGACCTCGTTTCCTACAGCTCCGCAAAAATCTTTCTTTTTTCCGTTCGAAAAAGAAGCAAATTTTATTTTTGTCATTTCAGAAAAAAAGGTGTGTGCGGAGGGGGGGGGGGGGGGGTCCCGTGGAAAAATAGTAACGGTTAGAAGTAATTTTTATTACTTCAAAAAGTAATCAGATTACTCTTGTGATTACTGCCTAATAAAAGTAATCAACTGATTACAAAATTACTCCAAAAAGTAATCGATTACAAGTAATTTGATTGCTTGTAATGCGTACGGTACAAGTCTGCTTTGAACACAGTAGACTCACACACGCAAAACATACAGTTTTCGACACACTAACCCAATCGCTGCTTCCAATGGCTACCCATGCGTCTTTTATACAGATCGTTTGAACGAAGTCGGTTAGTCAGTGACCACCTCTTCCGTAAAAGATGTTACAAATATGGTGCTGCTTTCGCGCCAATCTTGCTATCCAATATCGTTGCCAAACATTCCAAGGAGCGTATCTCTTACAACGAAGTAACGGTACAGACTAGCAATTATTCGCGACAGTCTACAAAACAGCGTCCCGAAAGGTTCCCATCATTCATGTTCTCGCTTCCCCGCACTGACTTCCCAACTCTGCGCATGCGCGTCTTCGTGGCACCTCATCGTCTCTACACCGTATTTCCTTGTTCTGGTTGATACTTTACGCCTTTACGGGCACTGTCACGACCGAGGACCGCTCCATGAAAATCATCCAACCACCAAGCACAACAGACTTTGAAGGAGGCGTTCTCAGTGTCAAGTAGGAGCGAACCAGAGTAGCTTCTCGGTCGGCGAAACCCATGCCACTGAACCGGCCGAACCCGTCACCGTTGAGCGGCGGATCCGGTGGCGAGCGAACACTCGTCGCCTATACTCCGACGTCGACGAACCTAACGTCCGACGACGTGAAACGACGTTCGTTGTCCACTTCGCCACGCCGCGCTGCGCTGCGAAAGGATAGGTCAACCGTGTTTATAGTCCGGCGTCGTTCAACACGCTCCAACGAATTGCTTCACATTGCGCATGCGCGTCACCATGGCGACCGCGTAGTTTGGTTTCGCTGGTGGCGAATTTCCGCTTCCGTTCGCAACTTGCACCGCTGCCCCGCTGCCCTGCGACGGTGATGATGAAAGCAGTTAGTTAAATGTGTCAAAAGCTGCGATTCGCGGCATTTGATATCTCCGCGCTGTAGTACGCTCGAAAACGAGGAAATAACGAAGATAACTTCCGGAGAAAAGCATTTATTTCCTGATGAACGTCAAACGTGGTCAGCGGAAGTAAAACAAAACTATCAGCCGGTCGTCGTGTCGACCAACATCAACGAAGAAGAAGCAGATGGTGGTTCGGAGCGACCAGCTTCTAACATATGTCCTGCGCACAAATCTCATGACTAGACTGTTGCGTCGAAAACACACGGATATGACACCGAAATAAGAAGCCGATGTCCGTCGGAGAGCTTCAAGCGCGTCCGCGGTGTCGTTAGGCCTGCACATTTTCACGGCTCCGAGACATGAAACACAGGGCACTAAGGAACTATAATAGATATGAAGTCGTTAGGAGTGTATGGAAGGGAGTCATGGTGCCAGGACTGTCATTTGGGAATGCGGTATTGTGTATGAGGTCAGAAATCCAGGCAGGTTTAGAGATACAGCAAAGGAGTGTGGGTAGGTTGGCATTGGGGGCACATGGGAATACACCAAATGAGGGAGTACAGGGGGATATGGGTTGGGCATCTTTCGAGAGTAGAGAAGCGATCAGTGAAGTAAAATTTGAACAAAGACTAGCTCAAATTGAGGATACACGGTGGGCAGCGAAAGTGTACAAGTATCTATATATGAAAAGTCTAAACTCTAAGTGGACAAACCGAACCCGCAAGCTGAGATCTAAATACATTCAACGAGATGGGGCCGATCAGAGTATATCAGTAGAAAAGGGAGTAAAGGAAACAGAGAGGAAATTGTGGGAAGAAAGAATGCAGGGGAAATCAGCTTTAACAATATACAGGGCACAAAAACAAGAAATAAAGAAGGAACAGTTGTATGATAATTCATTGGGGAGCTCATTACTGTTTGAAGCTAGAACGGGGTGCTAAGAACGAAAACATATAGGGCTAAATTCCAGGAAATTGACACTCTATGCAACATATGCAACCACGAAAGGGAAACCATAGAACACGTAATTTTAAGGTGCACGGGGCTTCGTCTTACTCTCTTGGGGGGATGACTACGGATTTGGAGGAGGCACTTGGATTTACAGACATGGATGAACGAATGGATAGGGAAAGAATTGCGGTAACTAAGAGGAGATTGGAAGATTGGTGGAAAAGATCTAGGGAGGCGTAAAAAAAATACGGATAAAAATAAGCAATGGAATCACTTTAAAAGTGTGTGGGGGAGGGGGGGGTTGTGTTATAACAAAATTTATACAAATTAAAAAAAGAAGGATGACGAAATGTTAGGCGAGGTGGCGCAAGCTGCCGCCCGTTACAAAGGGTATAGCCATTACCATCCATCCATCCAGGTCCACGTCGACGTGCCGGCTCACTCCATCGAGCGAACGGACAAACTATCGGCCATCTGTTCGCCAACACAAGCACATCCAACTGACAAGCGACTACACTACATGACAGAAGCCCGAACGGCAGGCAGAAGAGCGCACAACACAGCCCGACCGATGCCCGACCGAGGCAACGACAGGAGCACGGCAAACACGGGAGCTGGAGTGAAGGCTTCTGGGTAACGACCGTTGCCGGCCGACGCCGAGATTTAAGCTGGGTCTACCTCGGCGAAACCTTCGCCGACGGTCGCCGAGGCGCACTGCGGTACGTTACGTTCGACTGTCTTCGGAGTAAAAACGATCCTTTCGCATCAACGTAAATAACAAAAAGAGACTTTGTATAGCACACGTACTTTATGATTTACGTTTTGAGGGCTTTTAACCGCTCGTAAAAATTCAAGACGCTGTCATTTTCCTATAATGACAGGTCTCGCATAATATCAATATAGAAGCGTCACCGGAATGCTGGCGAACCTTGAATACACTCTATATTTGTTTCGATTGTTAATTTGATTAGGATCGCCGCTTGTTTTTACACACCTGCTGTGGAACATAGGTTTGGGTCTGAGATATATCGAAGTTAAAGATCGTTCACTGATAAAGAAAAACGCGCTAACTAAAGCAGTAACACTTTTACAATGTTAATAAATGTACAGTGCTCAGCAAACTTATCTGGAACACATGCTAAGCCTACTCTTGGCTTTTTTATTTTTTCTATGTGTGCGTGCATAGCTGGCGCTAGCCCTAAGCTGTTTCTCTTTGTGTTCCACTATGTCCGTAGCATACCTTCAGTTCACATAAATATGCGCAGTTCTTTCATATTTTTTTCTGCATTCTATATTCCTCAAGTGTTCCGTATAACTTTCACGCGATACAATTCGGTACGGCCCAAATAGCAAGTGTTCGATGTTATTTTCCGGCGAAGAGACAAAATGCACGCGCGCTTTCTCATAGGAATGCACAGGAGCACCGTAAAAATGGACTGGTTGCTGTCTTCTTCAATTGACCCTTTCCGGAATTCAGTGCCATCTGGTGACTCAAATGGCAGTTTAACTTTTGCCGTACTAATGGCGGCAATGAACCTGTGGTCTGCAGTATTTTATGGGGCACCGCCACTTTCGCCAATCTACGGTAAACGAGAATGTGCGCTTCACTGTACAGTTCTTTTTTAATCTCAGTGTCAATAGAGAAAAAGATGCAGCCAGTCAGAACAAAGCGCCAACCCACAGAAACGTCTTGATGAAGTTCTATACATCAAGAGGCTTTGTAGCCAAGGGTGTGCTACTACAGATTGACTGGGCCCGGGTTAGAAATGAACTCTTGCATCCAATTCATGATTCGCGTCGCGTTAACGTCTAGAATGTACAGGAATCGAATCATCTGCTTAGGAGTATCTTCAATTTCTTCCTTCATCAGTTAACAAAAGGCCGCCATAAGTATAGCACATATGCCATTTTTCAGATGACGATAGTGATCAAAGTGGCCAGACTGAATTCCGGAAAGGGTCTATTTGTCGTCACGGAGGTTGCATAAACACTAGCGCCAGTTGAACCTCTAGCGTACATTATAATAACTTTGTGGTTTCATCCAACCTCCTCTGCAAAGATCTATTCAAAGGCACCGGGATGATTTATTTATTTATTTACTTATTTTACAGATACTGCAGGCCAGTTCTCTGGCCCAAGCAGGAGGGGCAAAAAATACAAGATATGGGTGCACATGAAAAAATTACAAAAACAATAAAACAAAAGAAGACAAGACCACTGCTGCGGAGTGAATTGATCGAATTAAGTACCGTTCTAAGGCCTGAATAAAATTAGCTGACTGAATAATGGTTTCTGGTAGCAAGTTCCAGTCCGAAATAGTGGAGGGAAAAAACTGTGCTTAAAGGCATTTGTTTTTGCGAAGATGGGCTGTAGTGCGTGATCCCTAGTGTGTCGTGTTTTTCTTGAACTTAATTGATTGAGATATGGGAGTGTATTTAAGCTTACCTTGGATGTCAGGATGTTGTAAAGAAATAAAATACGACTCATTTTCCGACGTGTATCGAGAGGAGGTATTTGGTTATCCCTCATAAGTTCAGTGGGCGAGTCCAATCTATTGTATTTACTAAATATAAAGCTGACTGCCTTTCTTTGTACAAGTTCAAGCTGGTGGATATCTTTTTTATTGTGGGGATCCCAAATGACTGATGCATATTCGAGTTTTGACCTGATGAACGTATTGTATGCGAGGAGCTTAACACTACTGGGGACGTGTTTGAGCTTTCGCCTTAAAAAACACAGTTTAGCGCAAGCTCTACAGCAAATATTTGAGATGTGTGTAGACAAAATTAAACGATTAGTAATGGTAACACCTAAACATTTATAGCTAGTGACCTCAGGATTGGCAATGTAGTAAAGGTGATACTCAAATGAGCTTATATGTTTTTTCCGTGTAATTTTTAGAAGCACAGTTTTTTCAATATTCTAATCCATATCCCAAGATTCACACCAGTGCTCTATTTTGATAATAGATTCTTGAAGTGCAAGATGGTCGTCAGCAGTGTTGATGTCTTTAAAAACAATACAATCATCCGCAAACAATCTTATGGAAACAGAGGGAGAAACTACTTCGGTTAGATCATTTATGTAAATAAGAAATGGCAATGGTCCCAACACACTTCCTTGGGGCACGCCGGAAGTGACAGATAGAACATTTGAAACATGAACATCAATGAATTGGGATCTATTTCTTAAGTAGGCACTTACCCAAAGAATAATGTAAGAGGGAAGTCCTATGCGTTCGAGCTTATAAAGCAGTTTATCATACGGCACCTTATCAAAGCCCTTACAGAAGTCTAAAAAAAGAACATCCAATTGCCCTGAATCATCTGATTCAATAATGAATTGAATATTGGGGGGGGGGGTAGAAGGAGGAGGTGTTTATAGGAGTTTTGTTCATTTGTATCTAAAAGCTGAAACACATGTTGGAAGAAAAGCCCCATATTTTACGGAAATTGGGGAAAATGCAAAAGTGCATTCAAGCTAGTTCTGACGATCTAAAGCATTTCCTGTTCGTGAATATAAAAAATGGTCTTGTTAAAAGCATATTTCTAATTCCTGCATGCTAAATACAGATCCGTTTCGTTCTTTTTCTTTTTCCTCCAAAATTGGCATGGCAATTTTTTTTCCAGCCCCAAATTTAGCGCGATTATCGGTTGGTTTTAGTCACACGTGTTTCAGCTTTGAAACGCCATGAAGTGGATGAACTCTAAAATGAGAAAAATATATATCTACAAATTCTATACGCGTTTTCACCTCAAGAACCGTAGTAAAGAAGGCTCGGCTCTTCGTGGAGAATTACTAATTTCCCCTTTTCTAGAGAATTAAGATATATGTAGGTGCATTTCAAATTACACATTTGTTATCTTATCAAGATGTGCGCTTTTCAAATGCCAAAAGCATCGCACCTTCCGTCCGACAACCAAATCTTGTAAGAACTACATCGCGTGGCGTATGAACAGTGCGCAAAACTTCATTTTTTTTTGTAGGTGAAAACGTGTATAGTTTTACAGTCTCTGCATTTCGACACTTTTTTTTATTTTTTGGAGCTGAGACCAGGATGTGCAAAAGTGTTTTGCGTATTAGATTCCGCTATGCGTAGACTGCGGTATTCAGGCCTATTTGACTGTCGGGAAGCACTTGAGTCATTTTGTTTAAAATCCAGTTTCTGTACGTGGAAACTCTGGCGTACACACCGGGGAAGTTTGCTGAGCCGCAGCCCACACCGAAGGAAACTATTCCAATGACTTCGAGGACGTGTCTATCGTTTCGCATGGTTCGGGTCACCAGGGGTCCACCTGAATCTTGCTGCAATGAGATAGCCGGAAAAAAAATAATGAAAAGCGAATGAGTGGTTGCGCTTTGGGGGACAATTGACACACACTGATTTTAGTACCGGGTGCTCTTTTAAGGATTGACTGATTAGTTTAAAAAATCCGTTGAACCTATACTAATGCGGTTTGTGTATGAGAGTTATACAGCGAGGGGGACATATGATTTATAAGAATAACCGCCATGATAAGTCGGTTTATTAACTAACTAGTTAATAAAAAAAAGATATGGTTCTAATGAAAAAACTTGCTGAGCGCCGTCAAAAACAACTAAATAAGTCAATTTGAGAAATATTTGGGGGCCTGTGGGAAGTGCGCTCAAGTTTCCACTCGTGTATTGCTGGAAAAGGGATAACGAGACGCTGGCAGAGCGATAACGCGGATGATAAGAGACGGGAAAAACCGCACCGGCGCCTTTTAACACCACTAGCCTTGCTCCTGTTGCACGGCTGATAACTTTAGCCCACCATCGCGCTTTTCACGTGGCCCCAAATATTTCTAAAACTCGTTTATTTAGTGCGTTTCGATTACGTTCAGCAAGTTTCTAATTGAAACCATATGTATATTTTCTCTATTCAAAACAGTTACTTAGCAAACGTCAGTTTGTTTTCCGACTTATTATTATTAAGTTATTAAGGAACTTTATTTTCCATTTCGATACATAAATGAAGGAAACAAGGGAAAAAAAGCTGCGAAAACAGCTTGACGGAGCCCCTTGCTCCCTTCTAGTGGCCTATACAGAAGTCAAAACAAAGCAACAGCGAACAACACAGAAAAAACCGACATAACAAAGTAAAATACAAAAAATCAAACAGGTCTCATAAATCGATTAATTCGTTTCCGCCCCACATTAGTTCAGTTCGTAATTCCTGAATTGCAATAGGAATAATATCAATGTTATTTTTTATTAGGGTGCTCAATATAGAAGAAAGTGTGTATTTGAGTGATTGCATTGAATAGTTGTTATGACACAGTGGCACAGTCCAATGTTCCGCTGACCGAGTTGGGTAGGAAGTTGCATGTTCTTTTAGCTCCGCAAGGTTTACTAAACTATCCCCATTTCTTTTACTTTCTAACTTGAAACTGATCGCGAGTTTATACTTGTACATGTTGCAAACGGGAAGTATACCATTTTGTATGAACTGTCCCTGGGTGATAGAGTCGTAAGAAGCATTCTCAATGAGACGTATATTTTTTTTGCAGTAGGAGTATTTTTTGGAGATTTGTGTGAGTGGTTATGCTCCAAACTAGATGACAATAATTCAGGTGAGAAAGAAATAATGTCTGGTATAAAAGAAACTTTACATTTCTCCGTAGAATAAAACGGTTACGAGAGACTAGTCCAATGACCTTTGACAATCTAGTGCTTAAATCATTTACATGATTATCCCAAGATAAGTATTGATTTCAAAATTACACCTAAACTTTTAAAATTATCTAGAATATCTATATACTTTGCATTTAGGACGAGGGTCTTGGTTGTAGAAACATTTTTGTTTTTAGGCCGAAAGATGATTGCCTTTGTTTTACTCGCATTGATGTTTATCTGAGGACCATTCTTGCAACGCTATGGCGACAATTAGACTCGAATATAAACCCTTAGACGTATAACTCAACTGCACAGAACGCGTTATTGTAGTTTGCGGGGCTCATATTGCCGATTCATTTTCGCTCGAAAAGTAGCTCTGTTTATTTAATGTATTCACATAGTTTATACTTATCTGTGCTCATTCGCCCTTTGCATCGCTTTACCTTTTGCTTCCCAACTTTTCGTAATGTACAATTGCTACGGGCTGCAAGCGCGAGCTCTTCATTGAAGAGTGCATCTTGGCTGCGAGAACCCTCGATCAGCAGGAGCAAGTGCCAAAGATAATGCTAGAAACTCGGGATTCTCGCCTTAAGAAAAAAAAAATCACCTTTAAAAGACAAGTATTTTTTCAGAGTGTTGTAATAAAACTCGCCAGGAAAACATAAACTGCTAAATTAACAGATTTGTTTTTAAGGACATGTTGAGTATGGTTATTTCCTGAGTGAATTGAGCAAAGGGAATGACTCTGTACTTGCTTTTCTTGTTCAAATAAAAATGCTAGCACGTTGCCGGTGCGGAGTCATTTTAATTCTCGTTATGACACCAGGTTAGGGCCGAAGGCAGTCATATAAACAAATCAAATCTGAAAATGTCACCGCCCAAACTGTGAGTTTACAAAAAGAATAAAGCACGAGGTCTCTTCGCTTTGGAATCTTTTAAACACCCCCGCCCTCCCTCCTTGCGTTGTCCCTCGACCTTTCCGGTGTGGGCTGTCTGGCCCCCATCCTCAAATGAGTTTGAGACCACTGGTCTAGTCGGTATGCTTCCATGGCAGATCGCAGTTTTGCCTTATGAACGACCGCAAAGTTAACCACTTTCGTACCGATCAGATGCGGATAACGAAAGCGATCGTGCGGAGGGCTTTCACCTGACAGGCATCGACGCCACCATCTGTGATGTTCCCCGCGCAAACAAAGTCGTTGTTGATGCCTCGGGGGAACTCCCGTACGTAGTTCTGGAGTGAGCTGTACGACTCGTTGCAGACGTCGTTCGCCACCAGCGGCACCTTAACCTCCTGGAGGTGGGTCTGTACACGTCCGCCTGCGCGCAGTGTCGCGTTCATTAAAATAAAGTGGCAGAAAAGCCGGACAAAACCACGACCCCATTGCCTTGTTGACAGAAATCGACCGTGTGCATTCACAGTGATCACGAGTGGTGATAAAAATATATAATATTCACATTGCCAGTTTGAGTTCGCAGCATTCTCGAAAACAACAACAAAAACTAAAGTATGAAAATAACAAAACTGGGGTCCTGTGCTACACGGCGGGACCAAGCGGAACTAAGGGGCCGGGGTCAATGTCGTCTGCTGCTATTGGTCAGTGGCGCGACGCTGACCAATCGCAGCCGACGACGTTGTCCCCGTCCTTTGGTTCCTCTTGGCCCCGCCGTGTAGCATAGTGCCCATGGGTAGTAATTTAAACCTGCCTGACCCAATCGTTAGAACTAAAAATACGTTTTCGGCTCGGTAAGCCCCGGTTCACTATTTTATTTAATGAGATGCACACCGTGACTTCCGAAGAGAACGCCATTGGTGGGTTGGAGTGGCCACAAATCGCTTACGCCATCCAATGGGAGTAAAGCAGCATTCTGGAGCTCACTGTTGGGACAGCGCTCTCCGGGTTTTTTGCGTATTCAATTTTCGGAAATTTACTCTCGCCACAAAACTAATTGTGCTTTAAAAATGGTGAATTCTCTTTAGCGTCGTTTTAGCGAACTTACACCCTATTCACACGATTGTAACGGTGCCTTTAGCTAAGGGACCCTTATTCTCAGCGGCCAAGCAATTAACAATCTTCCGCGCGTGGCGTGTGCTCGCGACCGAAGAGAACGGGCTGATTCGCCGATAGCAAAGGGACCTATATTAAAGTCCTATATCGGCCTGCTCTTCGTCTGAATACTGGTTTGCAAACCCGCTGCCAGGATGTGTGGAGTAAAGCCCATCTATCCTGGGAAAAGTGGCGCCAATCATTTTTGTGGAAATGCTCGAGACACGTGCCTCGCGCCACTTCTGGGAAGAACTAGAGCCACTAAATGAGCTGCGCTTAGAGCACGGGTGGCTTAGAGTATTGGCACTCTGTTCCCCAACATTGTTGTGGGTGCCGACATTTTGGTGCTTGTGCAGAGTAGACGCAACTGCCGATCGTCATGACTCAAAAGTGCGACTTCCTCAGCATTGAATTCGGTGTTAGGAAGCTCACGTAATATTGCTTTGCTTTGTCGCGAACTGTTTAAACATTTGTGGAGGACGGAAATGCGTTTCCTGTGATTTCAGATAAATCTTCAGATAACTGGCAAACATGATTTTAAGCAACAATATGAACAAGTGTCGTTACCCTGAAGCGTAGCTTATTTTGTGGCACTATAAAGAACATGGCGTCTGAAATCTAGCTCAGTGCTGCGCTGTTCCGCCATGATCTTGCCCTAAGTGCCACTAAATAAGCGACGCTTCAGGGTAACGACACTTGTCCGTATTGTGGCTTAAAATCATGGCTGCCAGTTATCTGAAAATTTATCTGAAATCAGAGGAAGCGCTTTTACGTCCTCCACAAATGTTTAAACGCTTCGCGACAGAGCAAAGCAATATTACATGAGCTTCCTAACACCGAATCAAATGCCGAGGAAGTCGCACTTTTGAATCATGACGATCGGCATTTGCGTTTGCTCTGTACAAGCACCAAGATGGCGGCGCCCACAGCAATATTGGGAAACAGAGTGCCGACTCATAAGCATAGCTCATTTAGTTGCGAGGTTCACACTTCTGCGCGGCGAGGTCCACACTTCTGCGCGGCGAGGTCCACACTTCTGCGCGGCGAGTCAAAAGCAACAAGAAGCAGCCGTTTCCCACCCGTGAACTGTACCAAGGAGTTCTCTGTCCAAGCAAGTGGCGCGGCTCTACTACTCGTCCACAATCACGCGCCAAGTGCACAGCCGCTGACATGATTGGCAACGGGTATGGCAAGAAAGGACACTCTCCGTCTGTCTGCCTGTCAGCGAAAAAGAACCACCCAAATACACAAAGCCATGTTGCACTCGAGTTATCCTCGTAAATTCCATAAGTTGAAGGTGTTGCCGGCAAGTGCAGACTAAATTCATTTGATAAAATTCACGCTTACAAGTACCGCCAACCATTGTTGTGGAAACGCGCAAGACACGTGCGAGGAGCGGGTGCTCGGCTGCCATTCGCTTCCAAGGGCCGCTCATTTCAGTACTGCGGCGACAACTGCTTCCAAGGGCCGCTCGAGACACGGGCCTCGTGCACTGGCGTATTTGACGCCACTTGCAAAACAAACGCAAACATATCGAAGGGCTTTAGTCCAGACAGATAAAGAGGGATCGGTGAGCCAAGTGCAATAAAGAAGAAAAAAGGATCGGTGGCCGAGTGGGCTAGAGCACACCAGCTCAGGCACGTGGAGCGAAAGCTCGCGCTGTATAACCCCCACCCAACGTGCCGTTTCGATATGGATGAGCCTCGTACCGGCGTGCGGTCATGTATCACTACTGCTTGATGCACGTTAACGACCCCAGGCTAGCGGTTGTACCTACAGCTGAAAGACAATTCGCCCGTTGAGGCAGGCTATGTTCTAGGCCAGGGGTGGCCAATCTGCGGCTCGCAAACAGCATGCGGCTCTTCGCGTGTGAAAATGCGGCTCGCGGCTCCCACGCCCCCCCCCCCCTTCCGACCCCCCCACACCCACACCACACACACCCACCTCCCTCTCGGTCACACGAGCACTTCCCCAAAACGAGGAATAGAACGCGTTTGAAATCGAAAGACAGGTTGAGGTTTGGTTAGTCGTGTGCTACTGCTACCTTACGTACAGTCGGACTATTTTTGACTTGGATAGATCGAAAGTAGTTTAAGTATCGTTTATTCCTCAAAAAAAATTGCCCCCCCCCCCCCCCCTGCCCACAGCGGCTCTTGGAAGTATCGTGGTTTGTATGCGGTTTCAGCCAGTCTGCGACTAGATAGGCATCACGTGAAAAGTGTTTCGGACAATAGCAGTGAATCCGAGGTTATTTATCAAGACACTAAAGTAACTTAGAGGTTCATTTGATTTTGCCTAAAAATTAGAAAGGTGAAAAAAAAAGAAACGTACGAGGCCTTACCTTAGGTAGAAACGTATTTTCTACCTATTGGTGGCCCGTTTGGTCTTTTTTAGTAATCCACAAAACGGGAAATGTAAAATTTACAACAAAAAAATTGTTCCGGTCGCCATAACGCTAACGTCAAAATTCAATTTGCATCTCAGAGTAAGCACCTGTTTTTTGGTTAAGAAAATATAATGTAATTGTTCAAAATAATAGAAATCATGCTTCTTTTTTTGTTTTTCATATCCACTAGCCACCAAAGAAGGTCTACAGAGAATGAAAATATCTGAAATAATGTTTCATAAAATAAATGTTGTTCGGAATAAGTAGTTTAGACTTCTTTGCAGGTACCTTAATGCTGACCGCGTGAATGGGGTAAGATCGTCTCTCTCTTGCGCTCACCGAATGCGTTGTGCCCCCAGCCCAAGACAATGGCGTGGTCTTTGTCGGGCTCCGTGGCGGCGTCAGGCAGACAGGCAAGGGGCCTGTTGATGTCTTGCCGGAGTGCCGATCTGTCGAGAATCAGCAGAGCCACATCGGCGTAGTGCTGCCGTTCGTTGTAGTCGGGGTGCACGAGCACCGATGTCACGTTGCGCTGCACAGGCGAGTCTTCGCTCTCCTCCGAGATGTTAACGTCACCGATACGGGCCAGGTACTGCGTGTCGTTACTGCAAAAGAAGTCCGCTATTTTTCATTCCAGTACAATAATAGAGTTAGCAGGTGATTAGCTTTCAAGAGATGGCTTTAGTTGACGTACTTCTGGCTCAAAATAGAGCAAAAAAACCCAAAGTTTTTTTGTTTGTTTTTTGTGCGCGGAGGCAGTGTTTTGTAGATTGCTCGAATTGTTTCGCGCCGTTATCGACTGCGCCAGCCAGAGTAGCCGTGAACGTGAATGTAAATCGGATGGTACTCGATTCTTATACATTCCGGTCTTTAGTCGGACTTATTAAAGACCGATCTATTGAAGCGTCTTCTACCGGGCATAAAAGCGGTTCCCAGTTTCCTTCTCCCCGTCTCTCCCCACAGGAGCGGGGCCCAGTGTCTCTAAACTACTTCCCGCAGAGAGAGAGAGAGAGAGAGAGAGAGAGAGAGAGAAAAAGAGACTTCCTCTGCTTCGAATGGAAAAGAAGAATCCAGAGAGTTTTCTTCTTTTTGACTGCTCGTCGTCCTTTAAGATGAGCCAGCGATAAAAAAGTGAACCTGTTAGTGTCCAAAATCATTCCGGCAGACGCCACAGGGCCGACTCCGAAAGGAAAAAACAAAAGCTGAGTAAGCTTGGGTTTATGAAAGTGAAATACTGCCCCAATTGCGTCCGCGGAGCCTTGTTGTCAACGCAGACACTCGCTATGTGCATTTAACCAACACCGAACACGATGCCAATGCTCCGAGAAGCAAGATCATTCGCGTGACAAGTGCGCTCGGGGTCATCAGAACGATGAGCTCGGATTGAGATGATTAGAGGGTAGACCTAAAGCTAGCTGTCTTTGTCTCCACTTCAACCGGCCAACGCGTTCGAATGCGAAAGCCAAAAGCTGAACGCCGGCGTTCCGCAATCTAACGCGTTCCTTGAGTGAAGAGAGGCAAAAGCTTCCTGTGTTCTCACAAGACAGTTATTATAATGCACGCTAGATGTTCGACTGGCGCTAGTGTCTATGAAACGTCCGGGATGCATCTTGAAGCAGACAGCAACCAGTCTACTTTTGCGGTGCTTCTGTGTATTCCTATCGGGAAACGCGCGTGCACTTTGTCTCTTCGCCGGAAAATAACATAGATAACTTTTGTTATTTAGGTCGTACGGAGTATTATGTACCTTTATTAACATTGTAAAAGTGTGATTGCTTTAGCCTTTTTATTTTCCACTGAACGATATTAATTTTTTTTTTTATGTTTCAGGCCCAAACCTTTGTTCTATAGCAGGCGTGTAAAAACGAGCGACGATTCTAAACAAAATAACAATCGAAGTGGATGCAGAGTGTGTTCAAGGTTCGCCAGCATTCCGGTTATGCTTATTATATATTGCTATTATGCCTGCCCTGTCACTATGTGAAAATAACCCCGTCGTGCATCTTTACGAGCGGTTAAAAAGCATTCAAAGCGAAGAATAAAGTACGTGGGCTATGAAAGGTGTGCCGTTTTATTATATCTTATGTGAGGCAGCTTTTATCGGGCCCTTGTTCTCTGGCTTTTCCCTATTTTCTAAGATTTCGAGCATGCGAGTGATGTTCTGACTGCAGGACAAGCATCTTCGCACATATTCGTGAGCAGAAAGAATAAAGCAGCAGGTATGTATTGCAAATCGAACTATATAGCGTGGCCTTTAATTCATTGGAATGAACTGCGTGCACAAGGAGTTACTCATCCAGTGTTACATAGTTAATGCCGTCTTCTATTTGTTTTCCACATGTCCTTCGTTCGTTCGGCATGTATTTTTCCCCATGCTGGAAGTGCCGCCGCCGTGTTCGCGCTGACAGTGTTTGACAGTGCACATACACATATGTGCAAAGCCGTTTTAGCACTGTTTTTAATGCCATGATTTTAAGACAAAAACGTCATAACTGACCGATTATTTTGTCTACGTGACAGGTAAATGTTCCAATCTACCTTGTATATGTACAAATTATTCGTGATATTCGCTCTTATATTCAAGCGCAGAAAGAAAATGCGCGCGTCTTTTTCCATAGAAATGCCTTACCGGAAGTCAATTTCCGGTTGGTTGCTGTTTGCTTCAATTTTCCACAGCACACTTGCGCCAGTACCTCTGGCGTACACTATAATAACTCTAGGGCTCCTCTCAGTGCACTCCTCGTACGCGTTCGGAAGCGAAAGCCAAACGCCGGGCGACGAAGTTTCGCGTTCTAACGCGTTCGACGAGTGCAGCAGAGACAAAGGCAGCTAGCCTTAGGTCTCCCACAAATCATGCCAGCCAGAGCTCGGCGCTCTAAGCGTCTGTATGCAAAACTAACGAGAAAAGTGGCGGATGCCGTTCATCTTCGTGGCCGAAAGCGATTTCGAGGAAGGGAAATGACGTTTCGCGATAAGGGGTACCCACTGGTGGCCATAGCTGAATCCGTCACAGGTGAGCACTTGCTTCCACGGTCATTTTGCAGCGCGTATTCTACACCATCAATACTGCCAGTTCTGAGAGCCGATTGAATTTTTCGTCATGTATTATTGGAACCTAGTTTCAAGGCTTCGTCCTTAGACTGCCAAGCGCTGTGAATACTATCTGATTCGCTCAAGAAAGCGGTCGAGTAGACCTGCCACGACAGCTTTCCGTTCTAGCGACTAGGTGCGTCGATCTTGCAGAAGTCGCCAACAAGTGTCAACTCGTTCTGAGCATACACTGTAAACAGCGTACGCGGATATATCGTCCGGTACATACCCCGTCCTCCCAGTTGCTTTGATACACATGGCTTGAGCTTGCGGGGTCATCGCATCATGTGGGTGGTCATTTCTATCTGTAGTTATTCATTTTTTACTTGGGACACATTAACTCTTTAATTTTTTTCTTCTTTATTTAAAAATTTGGCCGTACATTTGCAGTGCCAAAGAAGGAGCAGACAGGGTAACTTTATTTTTGAAAAATGTTCTCAACCACCAAACTCAAAATCTGTACTTCCCGCGAAAACCAAATTCGATTGTGCGAAATACTATACACGCTTCAGGAAGTGGCCGCTCAGAAGCAGCAAGGCCACCACAACGACTCCCTAAAGTGACGTCAGCGCAAGGTTTTGTATACTGAGGTGTAGTTAAGAAATATGAAATGAAGCGATGACTGTGGCACGACAAAGAGCACAAGCACAAATGCAATGTTGAACTGAGCGGCGCTCTGTTGAATGAGTCATGCACGGCTTTCGAACACTTCGTGATGAAGCTCAATCGCGATAAGCTTTGGTAGGTACACACATCTGCTAAGTTACGTGTCGTGCGCCTTAAATGTAAAAAAAGGGAACGTGCTTTAATTCGTTTTTCTTTAAGTCTAACCGCAGTTAACACTACGACCCGATGGTGCCAATCAAACAGAGCCAAAAGTGCCTCGTCATGTCACTCGTTGCCTTTGTGCCTTAGCTGTGAGGGACTAAACCAATCAGGCACTGCGCGCGAACCTAAATCCCGCGTTTCTTTTTCCTTTTTTTATGCGCGTGATTGGTTTAGCTGAGAGACACTAAATGAGCTACGCTTAGAGTATCGGCAGTCCGTTCTCCGATGTGCGCACGCGCGGATGCTTCGCCTCAGGCGACTCTGGTTTCTGTGCAAGCGCTCTGCCCACACCCTGTGGCGGCAAACCCGGGCTTGTTTGTAAACAGTGTGTTGGTCGATAGTTTGATCGTGTTGACAAAAACCCGGGAGCACAAAACGTGTTGTGAAAAGGCTGGGCACATGATATGTGAGTGTGACGTTACGTGACGTCATCAGGTTACATGACTGTGACGTCAGTGTGTCACTTGACGGCAAAATGTCACGTCATCTCACGTTTTTTTTCTGGCGGTCGTTGGCAGCGGACTTGACGCCGTTTTCTCATAGAATTCGTCTGCTAAACACACGCTGTGTAACGCTCTAAGAAAATCCCGCGCGTCTACTTACCCGCAAAACACTCGAAGAGCCAATCTCTGCGATCTACGAAATCAGCTCAGCGAATAATGAGCCAGAACATCTGTTTAGACCTGAAATGTATGTCTGCGGTGTGGTATTACGCAATGCAAGCATGACGCTTGGCATTGCGTAATGCCACAGTGCACACTTAATTTTGGGGTCTAAACAGATGTTCCGCCTCATCATTCTCTGAGCTGATTTTGTAGATCGCAGAGATTGGCTCTTTGAGTGTTTTGCGGGTAAGTAGGCGCGTAGGCACTTCTTAGAGTGTAGAAACGTGCCATTAATGTCTGTCGACTCACAGTCGTTTTGTAGAAGCAGTGTGCTGCGGACAAGACGACGGATCTCGTGATGAGCGTGCCTCCACACCGGAAGTTCTCGACGGTCAGCTTGTCTCGAAAAATGGCTACCTGTGCGAACGACCAGACATTGTAAGAAGGAGAGAAATCGAGAGAAATAATCCTGCCTATATTGCAGTAGAATTGGCCAAGATAATAGCGTATTCATTGAGTTCAAAGACGCACCGCTAAGGTGGTAGATGACTTGTGAGGAATGCCCGCAAAAACGCGCCTGTTAATGAAAAACAACAACAGCAACAACAGATTTGTGTTGCTTATATAACGTTCAACTGGAATTGACGTGGAACTGAACAAAACCTTTAGTCACGGCATGCTCAGGTTAACAAAGCTTCACGACACGGTGTCAAAATAAAAATACAAAAATAGTATGAGGCTCCGTCAACAGAGCGAGCTCTCTGCCTTTGATAATTTGATAACACTTTGTCACTCGTGCAGCCGAAGCCCGGTGGGAGGCAAGGAGCGCGGGATGGAGGTGGGGAGTGTACTGAATTCTTAGCCTGTCACCTACCGTCGATGCCACGCAGTTGTTTTCCTTGCTTACAACATATCTCACTTTGGTCGGCTGGTAGCCTAGACGTCATGACTGCAGTGCTTTATTTGAACGCTCAATCCCAAGCACAGTCATTGGGCCTGGTTTCCGCAGTGTTGCAAGCTGTGTATGCTACGTATTATGTTTGAGGTGCAAACATTAATGTAATCACGTCGTAGACCGTAGTACGGTAACTGAATGGGAATTATTGTGGCTAGTCAGGAAACGCACCTGCGAAACTTTCATTGATTGAGTCCCAAGGTGCATTTATAGAAACAACTCAGTGTACTTCTATAGTTTGTTTACCGCTCAGCCGATAGAGAGAGAGAGAGAGAGGCGAGGGGGCCGGGGGGGGGGGGGGGTGCTGCGTGTTCAACTTCAGCTTCAACATCAACTTTATCGTTTCTCTCCAGGAGAGAGGGGGAGGAAAAAAGAAGCAGACTGTTGTCGTGTGAGAGGGTTTTTCCTTCCCATCAGCAACACGAGAGACTATTTTACGCACTAGTGATCTGTACAACAAAGTTTACGAAGAAGCAAAACGTACAAAATTAAACAAAAAAAGACCTGATTATATTACGAACATTTCTTACTGGTCGAAGGTCCCATCAAAAATAAGCCTATATAAAAATAGAAAAACAAAGAACGAATATTCTTTCTGCATAAACTCATCCAATGTGTACTATTTATAACATTAGGCAACCACGAGAGCTGCAGCATTTGGAGGCCACAGCCTGTTCTCGAGCGAGGTGTTCACCATGTGTCAACACAACGGCTTACATATACAGGCACCCTCTGCTTTATATTGCCAATTGACAGGAAAAGAAGTTGATTTTGCCTTAGAAACGTTTGACATGTTAGAGTTAGTTTATAATTGTAATGCTCTGTAATTGGAACTATGTGAAGGGCTTTGAAAAGTTGTAATGTGTGAGCGTTGAACTCCTCATTGCACATAATTCGGATGATTCTCTTCTGGAGAACATACAAGTGATGCACATTTGAAGCCATTGTGCTACCCCAAACGAGGAAGTAGTAATTATATCAAGAGTAAAATAGGGAGTTATAAAGAAGGATTAAGATCGAAAGGGGTAAGATATGTTGGCATTTATAAAAAATGCCCGCAACTTTTGTAAGTCCACCAGCTATACATTGTACTAAACACGCAAGTCAAAGCTAAATAAATCAACGCTTTGTCTTGCAAGACGTGATCACGCTATCTACGGTAGGTCAGGCGATAAAATGCAGGTGATTGATTCGTCCGCCATTGACGCAGCCTCCCACGACGTTATTTTTAAGGCAAATGGGGTCATTCAGAATCTAGTGGGCGACTATATGTTCAAACACAGAAGTGACCCACTTTTAGATACAACCGCGACTTTTCCGGAAACTCTACGCTTTGCATGAAGCGTGGCGACCAATACAAATTATATATTGGTACGATGCGTGAGAAGCACAGACATGCCGGTAAGCTGTAGTCGTGTCTCATTCCATGTTGAGTGTTACTGTGTGAACTGGCCTCGACATTCCAGCCAACGACGTAGCGAGAGCATGGCTTCGAAACTTTGTCTGGACGAAAAGCACCAAGCGAAGCATACAGGTTGAATGGTCAGCACCTTTGCGTAGCAGTATCTACCCGATAGCCTTAGCAGTGTTATGTTGTGCATCTACTGGGTGACTCGACTTTGTTGAAGACGTACGCAATTGTTCATTCAAAAGGCCCCCCCCTCCCCCATTAAAAAAATATTTTAGCGCAAAGTAATTTACATGTTGCCGAACGCTCAGTCTCCGTCTAAATGTACCTTAAGCAGTTCTGACTAGATGACCATGTTCCAGGGCTTGCCGCTGTATATATGGTTCAAATGTTATAAGGGATTCTCGAAATTTTCAATGGGAAAATAGCGGTCGACGAAGTCCACGAACACACGAAGATGACTGACACCACGTACCGGAACGGGCCAATTTGTTTCACTAAAAGCTAAAAGAAAAATAACTCAAAACTTTCGAACAACAATACAGCAAGTTCTGAAACATTAGCCTCTTGTCCGGACCGCTAGTGCTACATTTGGATGGAGTTTGGAGGCTGAGCGTATGTCGACGCGTTGTGTATTTTTGCGCTTAAAAAAGACACTGTGAACGTTTCTTCGGTGGGACACGTTGTAGGCCCATACGTTTGCGTCCCGCAAAATCTTCAGGGCATGATGAGGTCGGCATGGCTTTGCCAATGGGGCCGATATCTTCGCACAGGGTGGAGTAACGCACTTTGGTTGGAAAGGACTAAACAATCAACACTGAAATTGTAAACCACTGGTTTACGATTTCGTCCCAGGCACGCGTCCTAGACACGCGTCCTAGGCACTACTACTATTGTGCCTGGGACGCGTGTCCGACTGGTGTGTTTCCCGCGTCCTAAAAACTGGTACCTCGACATCCACATCCGCCTGTTGACGTCATAGACGTGTCAAGCTATGTCGGCGGCCGCGATTCTGGCGATATCACGGCAGCGATGATATACCTGGAAAACACCTGTTTTTGCTGCAGGTCGTATTCCAGCTTGACAGTCCACGGAAGATTCAGCAGCCAGGAGTTGAGACTCCGTGACGATAGCGACACTCGCGTCCGCTCGTCACTTTTTTGCCGGGACATCAAGCACCAACCACCAGGATAGCGGCATGCAACAATTTGATACGTCGGTTTCTGTGAAGTCGTTAGTTGCCATTTCGAAAACACGTTTTGACGTATGGGCGAGCTAGGATGCTAAGCAGACGAGTCAAAGACGCGTTCCAGGCAGCGTGCTCCTGCAGCAGCTGGGAAACTCACCGCAAAGGGGTAGGAATCCCGGGCGGCGTTTGTACCTCCGGCGATCATAAGACGGGGAGGGACGTGCCACAAATCCTCAGGTCGAGGTGGAGTTCTCCCGCAGACTGAAAGTAAAGATAACTTTTTATTTTTAGGGGCGAAGCTCCTTAGGGTCTAGCCTTGTCCGTCTGTCCATCTGTCCGTCCGTCCGTCCCATCTGTCTTCTTAAAAAAAAAAATGTTTTGCGCAGTCGACAGGTTTCGAACATGTGCGAGGAGACCCCGATGGATTTCAAGTCCATCGCCTTAACCACTCGGCCAAAACGGCGGGACGAGTAGGGGGCTCTGAGATGTGGTATTAACTCAAGAGCTGGGGTTTCTGTCATGGATGAAACGTTGCATGTAGCCGCTCAACGTCTATACAGGAGACGGCGCTGCAATCAAATGGGTATAAAATCGCGTTAAACTTTGCATGCATTGGCTCAACGTTTATAGACGAGAGGGCGCTGCGGTAAATGGATGGATCCGCTAGAAGAACCACTGGCTCTGCATAAATCTGTAATAATGAAGTCGAAACGCAACCCGGAAGTCAGCACTACCGATGAGCAATAAAAAAAATCAGCACCATCAGCACTACCTATGAACAAAATCAGTATCATCAGCACCACCAGAGCTTCGCCCCAATCAACATCATTTACCACGTGGAGATGCGGTCATTTTTGTTTCTACGTCTCTCCTTGATCCGAATGTGGATATTCTTTACAACGACAACCGAGGCATGATACTAAGTTGAAACCCTGCAGGGAACGTTACACGACTCCTCTTTCTTCGGATGTGCAGAATTGGATTTCCATTTTTCTACGTGTTCATTTTTTCCTTTTCAGTCTTCGACATGTCCAAATACTCGTATCAACTTCACGTAACTTTTAATAAAACCCATGACGCAAACAATACTCTTCCGTAATGATCGCGTTTTTTTTTGCGTTTTGACTTTGCTTTGGCGCGCGATTCCGGTTTTTGGCATAATGTATCTCGTTGATTTGTTTTCTACAGTAACTTACGAATGAAGACACCGTAGGATGTGATTTATTACGTTAACGGTTTTTGCTCCGTGATCCGTTCTTCGGTGTTCGTCTCCATCAATGCCGCAACCTCATTGGTAGCTCAGTGATAAGATGATTTGGACTTGGATTTGAACTGGGATTTTGACTTGAATGTTCACATGGATCTGGATTTTGACTCGCCACGCTCTGCGTTTATTAAGCTGACCGTGTCTATAGGTGTATCCTTAAAGGGGCCATGAAACAAATTTGGGCTGGGATAAATTATTTTATATTGAGACTTAATTAATCGCATATCGTTTAGTGGGCAAAAAGAAAGACGGCAGAAAGTAAAAAAAACAATTTTTCGGTACGAACATTTGAAAATATAGCGGACTGTTTCGTACCTCTTTTCCTTCGAAAGCTCTCCGCCTTTTTACTATGATACATCCGCGGTACCCAAAGCACGTCAGCGGTGCCAAATGACGTCAGCCGACCCCAGCACTCGCATTAAACACAATACCTGCGTCACTCGAACGTATGTGCTCGTCAACAATCGATCAGTTGATGAATATTTGAATTCGCGTTCGTGGTAAATAAGTGTTTCGACGAAACTTTTCGTCACTTGCGAATGACAAGTTCTATGGTGTGCTTATAAGGCACGGTGGAAGCTTAAGGGCTGTTTATACTCGACGTTCAGCGCAGTGAACGCAGCGCAGCGCAGAACACGCGCCTTTCATTGGCCGGCAACCCGAAACTCGATATCTGCGACCAATCAGTATCTGTGCGCGCTGCGCTACGCCACGCCCGTCGACGATACGTTGGAGTATAAACGTACCTTTAGAGTCATCGCACCGGTGCCGAAGCATGTGACGACGACGTGATTTCTCAATTCGTCTTAGAGCTGAGGATTAAAGCTAAGGAGGAAGAAGTAGAAAATCGTTTCATAGCCCCTTTAAACATGAGAATTGCTAGATCCCATAATCATAGAATGTATTTAAACGGCTGACGGATTTTTTTATTTTCACGGCAAGCGGAATTGTTTAAAGCTACAATGGTTAAGGCTAGTTGGTACGAAGCGCCGCATTAGAAGGCGAACGGGCGAAAACGTTGCTGTCAGCGCGGCATCACATCACATCACATCACATCACATCACATCAGATCACATCGCATCATATCACAGGTCTGCCTGAGTTCGCGCTGACTGGCCGGCTACGAATCAAGCTGAAGCAAACCAGCCTACTTCATTGGGGTTATAATTTAAGTGCACGGGACACTGACGGAACTGACATTCATTTTTTGGATGTGCCAGGAAACGCGTTCTTGTCAATATGGGCAGCATCGGGATTAGCGACGATAATCAAGCGGCTTAGTCTTAAGCTTAGGTTTTACGTTGCCAATCTTCCCAAACATTGTTTTCGGATGTAGTTTCTCGTGATATAAATGTATCTGTACTTTCATGAAATTACAGTTTGGGGGTTTTGCGTGCCAAACTAAGGCGGTCCAACGAAGGATAGATTATGAACTTCGACACCTTGGAGATCTTTGACGTGCAACCAAAATCTAGGTTACATGATGCGCTCTTCGCAATAAGCCACCGTCAGATTGCGGGCGCCTCCACCGGGATTCTAACCCGCCCCATGGGGGCCCGTGGGTTGTGGTTTCGATTCGGAGCCACCGAGCTGAAGTATCTATTTCTACACTTGCCAGGATTAAATTATAAATTGATTGAAACGTTGGAACCCTGAAAATTGTAATTCCAAGGTTTCGCATAGCCACCTTGCACATTGTTGGGTTTTTAAAATTATTGAATCAAAAAAGCAAAATCTGGAACTGTAAGAAAATATATGTATGTAATGGCAATGACCCATTATATTCGTCCAGTAAAAATGTAGCCATACCAGATTGGTACTGGATTTTCTCGTCAAAATAATACTATAGGTCAGTGCGACGTATTCAATTTACGGACAGGATGGTGGTACGCCATCCAGGGATAATAAGGCAAAGTAGGAACCTGCTGTGAATGATAGCCTCGGCAGGACTACTTACAAACTCCGTTCTCGTAGTCGAGCTCAGAGGTCTTGAGGGCGCGAGCCATGACGTCCACCTGAGTCGGGTCCAACGGCGGTGTCTCGTTGCGTTTGCAGCAGGCGTAGGGTACGCGATCCTGGACGCTGCACAGGGGAGGGTACTTGCCCTGGTTTATTTGCTCCTCGAGTTCCTTGCATTCGAAAAGCGGAATGCAAGTGCCCCGCTGTCCACTCTCCGTTTGGCAGGGATCTGAAATGGAGAAAAATATGTCGCGTAGACTTATGACTCAATGCTGTGGTAGGCTACAAGTGGAGGTGTGGCTATTGCTCGCTTCTTTCAGCGGCTGAAAGTGGCCTTAGGCATTGTGCTCCATGTGTCGCTATCACCATGGTACCCTGCGTAAGTTGTCTGCAGCGCCACAGCACCAAATACCAGTTTTTTTAAAGCTTTGGCTGAAAATACATGGAAACATGCGAGAAAAAAACTAGAACGCATTTAAATGGACCTTGTGTTAATTTACGTCCGAATAATAGCTCTAAAGAATATAATAAAATTTGAATCCGCGCTAATCTGCTAGCATCGTTTTTAACCCTGGAGTGTAAGGTGCCGCTGCGTCTTGGTTACGAACAGCACACTCAACCCTCCGACCTCCCACCCCCCCTCCCCCCCCCCCCCCCGGCCCTCGCCATCCTTGATTTCCACGGGCCGTTGCTCGTGACATGACACCCACTTTGATTGGCCGCCTGGAAAGCCACCGTGACGTCACTTCATCACCCGCAAGAGGCCTTATCTTGCGCTCCGCCCACGCTCCCAATAACTCAGTTTGTAGGTATCTCGCGTTAGAAATACTACCTCCTGTGCGAGCTTTCCACCGACCATTCTTCTATTTACAAAACGTAAAGGGCGGTTCAAACCAGTCAGGATTCGGGCCGGCGCTTAGTGGTACATGGACATCTTGTCTTGGCTTCCGTAGCCCGCTGCGGGTCGAAATCTTGTGGTTTGCTTTGGACGACGCGCCGGCAAACCGACGGCCAGAACGGGGGTGAAGTGACGTCACGGCGGTTGTCCAGGCGGCCAATCAAAATGTGTGTCACGTCACGAGCAACGCCCAATAGAAATGAAGGGCGGCGAGGGCCCGAGAGGGGGGGGGTGCGTGGCATCGAGAAGGAGAGTACGGTAAAAGCTACTGCCTTAACCACCACCTATCGCTCTTGTCCGGTCGCACCTGGTACTGGAACACTTTTGTTGAGGTCGTGGAACTCCTGGAGTTGTAATATTTCCAACACAGAATCCAGCCAGCGGAAGTCGGAATACGTCACCGGCGGCGTCAAACCATTCGAAAAAAATATATACACGTCCGCCTCCCGAAGAACGGATTTCGGGCGAGGCTAGAAAGGAGGAAACTCCCTCAATTCCTCTTTTCCATTCGAGAAAGGGAAACCCTCTTCCGCTCTGTGGGGAGTAGCTTAAAAAGTCCTGTGAGGAGAGGACGATGGAGTTAGGGGAGGGCGAATGGATAGAAGAAAACTGGGAACTGGTTTTCCTCTCGGCAGAATAAGATTTGGTAGGCCGGCCTTTGACAGCTCAGCATGCTAGGATAACACTTCAGCGTCGGAAAAATGACGCCTTTTTGAAGCGTCGGAAGCGCTCATAGAACGCACCGACATCCAAAATGGCGTCTCTCAAGAACCCTTCGTGAGATGGTGTATTTGCTTGTTGGCGTAATGTGAGCAGAACAGCCAAAGTGAAAGTTTGTAATGAGCTCTTGCTGAGAGAGCTTCTGCATTCGTTCTTAGCTTGTTTTGACGACGTGGTTGCTAAGAACAAAATAGAATCACCAGATAAAAATACATGAGAAAAAAATCAAGGGTAACTAAAGCAGGTGATTAAAGAATGACACCATCTCGGCTGGTGGTCTCGGTGTCAAGATGACGCCTATGGGGGTCAGGACAACCATTACCATTGAGAAGCAACACAAATACGAGGGAACCCCGCAAGATAAGAGTTAGGTAATTATTGCGGCTTTATAATGCCGTACAGCACCTCATGAATGATGTGTACCTTAGAAATTAATTTCCTTTCTAATTACATAACCGCTCAAGAAATTCAGGGCCTACACTTTACTTCCCTCTGGCACACTTGTCATTAAATATTAAAAAGAGTTATATTACTGTTATTTGTGCAGAACTTGCAACGAAATTGTTTTTGTGCGCCACCGCAAAATACAGGAGCCGGACTTACCCATTTCCAACTGAGCTGAAGTCGATGAGGTAGTTGTCGTGGCTGTAGTTGTCGTAACGGTGGCGCTCGTCGTCGTGGGCTCTTCGGGTAGAGGGCAGCACACGATGGGCCGCAAACCGCGAAGTCCGCAGTATATGGGAGACCTGAGCTTCTCCACGCCCTTCAGGGACTGGATGCATTCCTGGACTGGCATGCAGAGGCCGTCCACCGTCTCGGCCCGGCTCAGGTGTCTAGCACGACACGAGTCACGACGCACTAAAGGTCGGATACAAGAAAAGGTTATACGGTCAGGGTAGGAATTGTGCCACAACCTCATACACTCTAAAGAAAACAAAAAAATAGGAAAATAAAGTTTAGTAACTTCCCTTAAAGTGTGCCCTGCTGATTGTATAAATTCACACAGATCTTCCTATCGAGTTTTAAGTACAACTTTTCGTTAACCATTCAAAAAGAATATTTTATAAGTAGAGTTTTTGTCAAATTCAAACATTCCAGAAAGGCAAATATTTATGACCTCATTGAAATACCTTATTTGGGCATCTTAATTACATAAATATTTCTGATGTGGAGATAAATTTTGTTGTGACCGTTATTTATCTCAAAATATTTAAAAATATTTTGAGGAACTCTATAGTCGGTGACAGGTGAAAAGTTCAGGAGAAGCTTCTCTCACCCTTTTCCACTTCCGCAGAGCAAACGATGGAGAGGAGGTAACTTCCTCTCCAGCGTTCGCTCTGCTAAAGTTTAAAGAGGAAGAAAGAGTTTCCCCTGAACGTTTAACCTGTCAATGACTATAGTTGTTTAAGCTGAACGCGGAAGAAGTTTTTTGTTGACAGGTAATGCTGCTGATTTTATATGAACATCAGTCTTGCCCCATCAGATTGTTTTATTATTGACAAGGATAAGTGACCATTTAATTCTCTTCTTTCCTTGAAAATTCCTAAGAACACTCCTGAAGCACAATCGTGAAACACGGCAGAGGAAAATGTGATAATATTAACATTCAAGCGGACTGCTTTCTGCCACTTTATTGCAGGATTTAATAGAATAAACTTTCAAGGCAAGCATGTACCTTCTTAAAGAAAAGAAACTGATTGGTCGCCGAAATAGGAAAAAAAAATAACACCACTTTTCTTTTCACCACAAAAAATAAAATTCCGCCTCGCCGAACACTCAGCCTCTACCCAAATATAGCTCTAGCGGTCGGGACGAGATGCAAAAGATTGATAACTTGCGTTAATCTACATCATAAGTGCATATTAATATTTTTCAAGTCTTTAACGAGAAAATAGGTCGCCATTCCGGGAAGTGGACGCCATTCATCCCCACGCTTTAGTTAACTTCGAGGGCTCTTTTATATCATTAAAACCTAACAAAATAGTCGTTTATAATTTTTGAACACGTATAATGATTAGTTCTGACAATTTGGCGTCTGATATTAACTGCCAGTGTTACATTTCGGCGAAGCCTCTATACGTTCATTATTGTTGCTACAAACCGCTCTCAAACCGCTGCCAATACACCTGAGCACGTTATTCTTTTAAATTCAAAACCTTCTATAGTATATTTGCTAAGGATGATAATAAACGTCTAACGTAACTTTATGAACGATATAAAAAGTGTGCAGTTTCATAATGTTAGTGCAACTCTGCTCAATGAACATTTTGTTCTCGCCTTTAAAGATGTTCAACTTCCAGCCACTTTAAATTTTATTTTTAAATTATCGCATGTGCTTTTAATCGTAATTTTTCCTTCCGAATTATTAAGAAAACTTAAGACTTTAATATGTACTTGTTAAACAATTGATATAGTTTGAATAAAAGTAACATTAAAAAAGAAACAAAAAACATTCGCTGTTTGCTTGGGAACAATATTTTTTTTCTTCCAAAGAACTGAAATCTGGGAGATTTAATTTCGCTCTGCAAATTGGGTGATTTATTTTGATCATCGAATTATGTCCCAATATCGTTTACTAGCCTGAGTATATATATATATATATATATATATATTATTTTTTTTGCAGAATCAATCATTTTACAGATTAATACTTTTTAGCCCGTTTCAACACGAGTACGGAAAAAAAATAGTTTTTTGTGTGTTACCTAAACACCCAACTTTGAGCGTTAACTCATAACATTCACGAAGATCTGGATTTCGAATCGGCGGGCAATTGTGTATCACTACTGTGTAAAGCACGTCAATGAAAGACTCCAGGCCAGCAGCGTTTGTGCAGTGTCTACATTTTTCATCTAGAGCTGAGTCGCCAGGCGCACATTGGTGATGACTAACTTCTCGCCGTCTTAACAAACGCACAACACAAATACCTTATATTCTCATACTTATTCGCGGTATCAAACACAAACCTCTCGATCCGTCGACTGTCATCGAGTAGTACACGGCGAGTGAGAGTAGAATTCTCGACAGAAGCCTTCGGTCGCACGCCATGTTGCTTGGGAGTCCGAACGACACGCGCTTAACTGCATCTGCCCCCACCGGGAAATATTTCGAAGAACATCGAGGGTCGGCATAAATCAGCAGCGATACTCTTCGTCCGTTGCGCCATCGAGTTATAAAGCGACCTTCACCTAATGCGGCCTCTCGTCGAAGGAAAACAGCGTGATGGCGCGGCGGCTGGACCCTCACCCGTTTGCTGCTGGTAATCAGTCAGCGAGCGAGACTTCGACAGAGAGTTGTTTCTGTCGGTACAGCTACGCTCGCGCCACCACGCGGAAAGAACTGGCAGGCAGGGAGGGGGGCTGCGTTGGCGGCGTTGCTTTGCAGAGCTGGATGCGGCAGGCTGTCCGAATGTACCGACACATCGTGAAAGATGTCTTCACCAGAAGCCTCCGCGGCCCGTTCTTCAACAGGGAAGATGTCGTGAACATTCGAGAACCCATCTCGATCAAGAAAATAAGGGAAAACCTTTCTTTTCTTAGATGTTCTCGGTGTCCGCTGACCCTTGACATCCGCGTTTCAGTCCGGGTTCATTGCTTAGTAGATATTTCGCTACCGCTTTCTTGTAGCTTTCAAATGCTTGATTGTTGGCTTCTTGTATACGACATTACATTCGTGGCACGTTTGAGACCGATTTTCGCGATCTACTTGCCTTTCTGTGGCAACGCGGCTCTGCCGAGCCGAAATAAGTGACCGAAACCGAAACCGAAACGAAGGTACCATTCGTAGCTAGCGTACGTACACGACGTAAACGACCTGCCGACTGATCACGGAGAAGTGAGCACCTCTGTTGTATCCATCACGCACGCCAAACGTACGCATGGAAAAAAATTGTTGCTACACTGGCACTCACTCTTGAGTTCTTGCTCGGAGTGAAGTTTTTCTTCTGAGTGTGGCTGTCCATTCTTGCCGAGAAGTTGCATGGGACGGAAACTTGTGGAAGCCGTAGACGTCGCATCCGCACTCGCTTCTTAGGCAATTGCGTGACGGGCAGTGGGTGTCCAAAAGAACCCTGCGTTTCCTCTGGTTGTTCGTACAACCAACAACGGCACAGTGCCGTCCGGACGAATTGCTCTGATACATTACACGGCGGTAAACAAGACCGACGCCGGCAACGTGCTAGTACTGGGAACGGTCGCGGTCTATCGCCCCCCCCCCCCACACACACACACGCACACAAACACGCTGCGAGCGTCTGGGTTCGAAACTATTAATTGCCAGTTCTAAAGGATGGTACTTACTTGAAGTGGGAGCTGGAATTCTACGAGGTTCCAGGAGACACTTGCTATCGGGCAACGAAGCAGGGTGCCTGTGGGGGCGGAGTCTGGGAACGCTACTGATTAATATTGTGACAGGCGATCAGTTATGATAACAGACGAAACTTCGACTCGTTGGTTCAGAAGTTCGCGGTGATATTTTATTAGCCCTCGTTACAGCACACCAAAGATCATAGGCAGTGAAATTCACATCACGCAGGCTCGTGCGTCGCAGTCAAATGAGCGCAGTCGACGACGAGGTGTAATGAGCTACTAAGCTTCACAATGAAAATACGCGTGAGAAAGAGTTTTGAGGCAGTCCAAAACACCGATCCAGCAGACGCACGTACGTACGTTTACTCCGGATTCCATGAACCCGACGGCGCAAGATCAAAGCGATCAAAGAGCACCGCCGCCATCGCCACCCGGTTTCTCTGCACTTTGCGCGACAACGGCACTGCAACGGAGGGCACTCGCCTCGGCGTGAACAATCCGCGAAATAGATTAATTTCCCACTCTTGAAGCCATTCCAAATGATAAATGAAAATACCTCGGCGTTGTAGAACATCTGACGGCACAACGGTGCCGAGCGCCTGCTCGGCATCGTCGTTGCTCGTGAAGGCCTGCTTATTTGTAGTTGAGACGATGATTCCACATCTTTCGTGCCACTCGTGGTGCTTGTAATAACTTCGCAGGGCAGGGGAATCTTCTCACGAGGACGTTGAAGACAAGCAACACCGGAGCCACCAAAGCAATCGTACAAACCGTCGCCATGTTTGCTTTTTCTTCGTCACTCGCGGCGCGGTCAACTCGTCGCGAGATGTTTTCTGGCTCGGCTAGATGGAAACCAACAGCGGCAAAGTGGCGTATGGACAAACGGCTCTCACATTACGGGCACTATACTCACACACCGCGGTAAGCAGGACCGATGCCGGCGAAACGGCAGTCGGCACACCAGCAAAGAAGCCCACGGCGGGAAGCAGCTGTGCAGGCCGACGCAGCCCCCTCCGGCCGTGAGCGCCTGGGCGGCCTGGGTTCGAGATTATTGTTCGCTCTTGCTCCTTGCGGTCGAGGCTAAAAAGAGCACTTCCGGACAAAGGTCTATATACACCAAAATGCGGCTGTGGCATACGTCACTCCGCTACGGTGGCGCCGCTGTTGGCACGGGGCATGCGCGGGCACTTTATCTTACACAAATCAGGTTTCTGCACACTGGGTGGTGCTTACGCCTTGCGCGGGCAAATGCATTAATTTTCGTAAACAACGCTCTGGCCTATTCGCGACTCCAACTAACTATAGGTGGCGCCACTTGTTTTCCGAAATGGCGGTTATAGTGAGGGTCGGAGACGCGTGCCGGTATACCAGAATTGCTGAGCCTGTCTACTGTGCTGGCTTCACTGAGCGACCCAGATTTTCGCCAGACTCAACACGCGGCCTCGACGTCACGCAGCTGTGGTGGCGCTGTCGAAGGCACTGAGCATGCAGACGTCACTACGATTCGCATGCGCTGCCCATGCGCAGCGCTCACACTCTGGTTATAGCGCAGCACCTTTTCGAAAACAAAACCCGGTGTTTAGCGTAGTATTTATGCCAGGCATGTACGTTTTTATTCGCGAGACAAAACCGAAACTAACCTCTATTTAGGATTTCATTTCTCGCTCAAGGTGTGCCTCACAGCGTTGTTATAGAGATAAAGAAGTTGTCTGCGGACACTTTATTTCGTGACATACGTGTCCGATCCAGGCATTTTAATTATTTTGGAGAGTTCGGTGTTCCTTTAAAGACAACGTCTTTCGTACATCTTAGAGGTAACATATAATATCGTATTTTTGGAGAAAAAAAAACAGTGCTGATATATGTGTGTTCTTGCGGGATTTTAATGTTTTTTTGGGGGAGGGGGTATTTAGAGGATTAATTGCTTTAACATTATGTCCGGCACAAGAATAACAGAATCCATCAAAATTTTACAAAATATCGCCACAAGTGATATTAGTTAAGAATATGTTCACAAAACGTATAAATAAAGAAAAACTGTTCTCACTACAAGAACTCAAAGACAAAAATCCGAGTGAGGCAGCAGAAGTGTGCGTGTTTATTTAAAGCAACGCGTGACGCAGAGGACTTTATAATACATCCAGTGTTTGGCTGTTTGTCTCTATATATCTTGATAACATTGTCAATTTTTATATGCTCAAAATAAAACAAAATGATACCTTTCCGAAAAGTCGATTATGGTTAAATAGCGTATTTGTGTGATCGGGGCGTTTATTGGGGGCCTTCATTGCCGAAATTTGTATTAATAACAATAATACAATGAAGATATTTGAATACGTATAATTTCAAGCTCTAATGTTGCTTATAATCTAATTGTAAACGCGCGAACAAGTATGGCAATCAAGAGTGTCCAAATTATCCTCAGTGGTGCCAATTGCAGCATTTTAATTAACAAGATATAAAAATATAAAGAGTCTAAAATCAATGAAAACATCCTAGCTAATCTGAGAAACCTATCTAAAATTACAATTATAGCGGGTAACGCATATCGTGCTGTCGAATTCGCGAATTTTGACAATCGAAAAAGCTTCCAACGACGCGCATGCGAAGCGTGGAGAACGGCAACTCTAACGCAAACGTACAGTGCTTGCGTAATTGCTGCTATACGCAATACTAAAACGCTCTAGTAAGGTGCAATCCCATACCGGATGCAGCATTACATTGGGACCGTGAATAGTGTTGTTGGCGTTGGGAAATGATATTTCGCGAGCCATGATCGCGAGCAGTTCTGCCGATGCCCGCTGAGCAGGACAACCGTGGAACCCTACGTAGACAGCTTCCCGTTTCCGCCGCGGGAGGGCGAGCAACGAGTTGGAGACGCGAATATCATGGGGGTATCAAGGCAGTGCGGAGAGCAAGTCGGCTGCTTTTTGCGCACGAGTTGCGGTAACGTCAGAACGACGCCGAGCTTTGACTGGCTTTCATTGAGAGGATAGTGGGTAGACCTCAATGCTAGATGCTCTCGAGGTCTACCCACTATTTTATTTCAATCAGCCAATAAGAGCTCGGCGTTCTGACATCATCGCAACCCCTGTGCAGAAAGCAGACCAACTTGCGCTCCACGTACCACCTAGAAGACAAGCACCTGCACTAAAAACGTTATCACTGGATGTATAGGATAGATGGATGGATGGACGGATGGATGGATGAGGCTGGAACCCTTTGAATCGGGCGGTGGCTTGCGCCACCTATTTAGCCAGTGGATCCCACAGCGCGGTCTACCTCGCGTCCTTATCGCCGCCACCGCGTCTTGCAGCGTGTCAGGACGAACGCAAGCTAGCACGCGGCGAGGCCACGACGGACGCTTTGCGGCGAATCTCGTAGAGAGGTTCAGCGTGTTGGCCCCTTTGGGACGGGTCGAGGATCCTCTAACGATGACGACATGCACGGGTCTTGTCTTCAAGTTGGTATTTTCTCAAGTTCACCTCCGTCCAATTGGTGAGGTATTCAACCAGTGTTGGACAAGACACCCGACAAGAGTGATTAGACGCAAGTTCCCAAACACCTGCTTCAGAATGTAATCAGAGTACACTACCGAAGTTACTATCCACGCGTGAGCAGCTAAATATTTGCAGTCTTAGATTTTCTTCTTATATACCCGCTACCTCCTCTCGCTTTGCGATGCCCGCGTTGCCAGACAAGTACACGTTACCTCAAAAAAGTAACTAAATATGGTCACTCTTTACTCGCTCAAAAATTAGGTGAATACTTCATTCGTTACTCGCTCAAAAAGTAAGTGAATACGTCACTCGTTACCGGTTCTCAAAAGGAGCACGTTGCTTTACCTAAAAAGTAACGGTCACTTTTCTCGTGACTTTGACGACCAAATGCACGACTGCTTTGGTTTCATGGTTTATTGTGTTTTTTTTTTTCGGTAGTCGTTGCACTTAAGCAGTAGCTGCCTCTCAAAGTTTTTGTGAGTTATGCTTCCCCGCTTCCTTGAGAATACATCTCCCGCGACGCTGAAGAGTCGTTCTACTGTCGCGCTTGAAGGAACGGTAGTTTCGTACTTCAGGAAGAGCTGGTGAATATGGGATTCCCCTCTCTATATTGTTCTTGTGGCTTCTAATATTAAAAGTTGACAAGGGGCTCTGTGCCTTCCCGTCGTTGGCAACCTCCGGGTTTACCTTCGGTATGCACACGATTTTATAAGGTTCGACCAACGAACCTTATCGTATTCGCT